>CAKNWT010029463.1:0-13986 GCA_932066315.1 Andricus coriarius | reverse complement strand
TGGAGAATTTGTTTGCAGTTTCAGTGTAAAGATTGGAGGTCAGAAAAGCAATTTTGCAACTTTCTGGTAGTGATGCGTTAAAGTACAACCCTATCCGAGTATTTGGCACTGGCTCGTCTAATTTGGTTGCGAAATGCCTTGTAGACGGATTTTTAAGCCCGACAAACCATTTTCGTCCCACTGTGCGGCGTTGCTGCAAAATCGAAGTTCACTGACTTTTCCCTGACCGATTTTTATTTTTTCCTTCCCGTTCTCAATTTTTCTTTTAAGTATAAAAACAAGCTTACACATAGGATAAAAAAAATGTTAATGGAAAAAAGGTCTGTTTCTAAATTTATTTAAAACACTTTTAGTGACGAAATTCATTCAGATTTTTATAATGAGTTATCCAAAATGTAACTAAAATACATAAATTTTTAACCAAATAGGTTAATTTTCCACACAAAAAGATCAATTTTAAATAAGGAATGGAACTATTAAATTTTTTGTTAAAACAAATAATTTTCAACCAAGCTTAGTTTTCAACAAAAGTGATGAATGTTCGACCAAAAAAATGAATTCTCAACGAAAATTGTAATGAATTTTATACCAAAATAATTAAATTTTTAGCCCAAAAAAGACAAGTTTTCCACAAAATTAATAGATTTTTAACGAAAAAATATTAACTTACAAGACAAAATTTAATAGTTATATTTTCAGTTTAAAGAATTAATATCCAACTAAAAAAAAAGTAATTTTAAACAAAGAAATAAATTTTGTATCCAGAATTAGGATTCTTCACAAAAAAATTAATTTTTAATAAAACAGTTTAATTTTCAACACAAAAGATGAATTTGCTACCAAAAAGACGAATTTTTAACAAAATACAAGAAATGTGTCGGCCCTGAATTCAGCTGTACATGTATATATATATGAAAATTGGGGGAATTTATTTAAGCAAAATTAATGGTTATATTGAAAAATCAAAGCTATTTTTAAACAACTAAATCGTTATAAACAATTCGGAACTCAATATAAGCAATTTTTTCAGTCCGGAAATAGTTTCAAGCATATTAGTAGATACTACAATCAAATACCCCTAGGAGATTTTTTATTCACCGTGAAACAATAATTATTTAAACAAATACAATGTTTATAACAATTTTTTACGTTTTCGATCCTTTAATTTACAATGGTGTAAACTAACACTAAAAAAACACAAACTAAATACAGATAATACTATGGATAACTGTAACAAACCAATAATGGTAACCAATTAATCGACTGAACATTGTTTATATCCTCTCCCCTGTCACTGAATACCAAAAAACCCTTTAAATATAGATTTTCATATTCGGACATATAGCTAGGACGAACTAATACGAGTAGTCCCAGAAAAAATCTAAAGGTATCGCTGGATGCCTCTCGGCCATACTTCTAGGAGATTTTTGGATCATAAAAAAACAATAATTATTTAAAGAATGATATTGTTTATAATATTTATAATTTTTTTAAGCAATAGGTGAAAAATAATTTGTCACAAATGACAACCAGATATCGCTATATGTCCGAATATGGAAATCCATCTTCAAAGGATTTTTCGAGTGAGAGTGGAGGAGGTAAAAATAATGTTTTAATTGATGTTGAAATTTTGTTTTAATTTATCTGCTTTCTGTAATATTCAAGGAATGATATGTGGTTGCTTTTTGTGACAAATTATTGTTCACTTATTGTTTAAACAAATTATGAATATTATAAACAATATAATTGCTTAAATAATAGAACACGCAGTTCAGCTAAAAAAGTGGGAAATGTTTTTTTTTTCTCTGGAACACGCAATTTTAACAAACAAAAGTGTTATGCACAAAAAATGTTTTTTAGAAGAAAGTAAAATGTTTTTGTCGCCTGTGAAAAATGTAATTTTGCTGACATTTAGGTGATGTACCTAAACATTTAGGTAGGTTTGAGACAAAAAATCTGTTATTAAAAAATGTTGTTTGCAAAAAAATGAAACATTTTTATAATTTTTATTTTTTTACCAGAGCCCATAGTTCAAGAGAGGAAATAAAAAAAGGACATTTTTCATCTTCAATCGCCTTGAGCGGGATCTAAGATACTTTTTTCGGAAAATAAGGAATGCGGGAATTTTGTTTCTCATTTCCTATTACTTAACTGTCTTATATGAGCCAATTTGATAAATGTTCAAAGTCTCACCCTATAGTATTTTTTCTTAAAACAGAAAAGTTGCCACTTGTTGTTCCTTTTAAGGCTAACAAATATTTAGCGAACCTAAAACTTTAAAGGTCTTGCGGGAGCTCAAGAAAATTTTATATAAAAAAAAAACAAAAAATACGTGGCTTTTGTTTGTCAAACTGTACAAATTTATTGGCCAAGACTTCAAGAAGAAAACGTTGCTTTTTGAATTTGCACCCTACTGTACATGACCCATCACGAATATGAAGTCATCTGTTTATCGATGATGGCTTAAGTTTTTTTAATGTTCAGTATATAAGAGTTAAAACTTTTTCTTTTTGATAGGTCGAAAGCTATCGGAATTATTTATAAAATGAGCCGGAATAAAATAATTTTTTCGATTGTGAAGAAGATATTTGCAAAAGTAGTCCAAGTTTCAATACATCTTAGGATCATTTTGAAGGTAAATTTCTAAAAATTGAAAAAATTTGGATTGAATGGTGCAAGGTATTTGAAGTTAAAACGAAAATGTTGGAAAAAATTAAATATTTTTTTGCGATAGAAATATTTTGGTAAAATATATGAAATAAGCGATCACTGATTGCCAAAAAGTTTAACATTCAAAGTCCCAAACGTTCTCCACATTGATTTTAATTTTTTTCTAAATATATCTCAAGAAATCACATATATCAAGGCACAATTTGGTGTTGGGAAGCGCACTTGTTCCAACCTACAAATTTAAGAAAAAACATTTCTTAATAATATTAACAAAATTTTTTTAATTTTCAAGTATTATATATATTTCTTATATTGAGTAGAAAAGATAATAATCAAAAAGAGACTTCAATATTTTAGAGTTGAGGATTTCGAATATTACTTCAAAATGTGTCCCACAAGTTTTTTGTCTATAGTCACGCAGCACTGCTGTTTTATGATAAAACTTAAAAATAAATATTCAAACTATATTCATAATCCAGGCTAAAATTGTTAATTTTATACTTAGGATTTTATTATATTTGAAAATCTATTTATTAAGTTCGTTGATTCTAAATAATAGTATGTAATTATCACTATTTTTACATCACATTTTTTACGAAGTGCCACGTAGTTCCGAAATTCGGGATGAGCAGTCAAATATTTTTCATAATAGTGGCTAGTCGTCTCGAAATTTTGGGATGACTTGCAAGTCCATCTCCTTTTCCAGTTCTATTTATCGTAAAAATATAATTAACATTTTTTATAAAATGTCGGGCAATGTATTAATTCATCATGCTACAAAATGAGAGGATATTTTGAAACGCTGAAGTAAGAATAAAAAACAGTAAGTTTTTTATTATTTTTAAATATTTTTACCTGCTCTAGATACATTTTTGAAATATTTGTGAACATTTATTTTCATCATGGCCGAATGTCACATAGCGCCACCTCAGGTATGAGCTATTTCTTTAAAAAAATTTATAGTATACGATTTGATTAAAATTTTAAAACACATTGTAATTTGCACTATTTTTTCAATATTTTCTTAAATAATGACAAAATTCTGTCATCTTGGCTTCTTTTAAAGCAAATTCTGATAGCCTACAACATGTTTAAAAGAATTTTTTAAACTCGTGTACAATAAACATATATAAAAGTTAAGAAATCATCGAAAAAATTTGATGGTATCATATAAAATACGAGGAGCTATCAAATTTTTCATCTCTCTCATTCTCGACTAAACAATGATAAAAAGAAGATAAAGTAGAAAAAGTCTATTTGGCGATAGAAGAAAAAAATCCCCGATTCTAAATCAAATTTCCGGAGATTGCACGGCTTAAAAAATTGCTGGGGGTTTTCCACGAAGGAATTCGTGGTTTTTTCCGATCTCCCGGTCCGCTAGACACCCTGATTTTGGAGTGGGTAGGTGAATTTTTTTTTTATTTTGAGAATCAGGCATTGATAAGAAATATCGATTTGTAAACATTTGAAGCCTCAAAAACATGCATCTAGCTATATGTGTTTTTTTTTAAATTTTAATATTTTTTTGAATTAAGGAGGAACATGCGCAACTTTTAAGTCATGTGAGTGTTTGTGATAATATACCTAAATATACTGATATAAAATACATAATTATTATCAAAAAATTCTTTAGTTTAATGAGATTCAGATTAGTGCAAAATTTTAAAAATCAATTGCAAAATGATTGAAGAATTTACAAAATAAAATTGAAAAATGCAGTCCTACCAACACAGAAAAGTTAAAAAAATATTATTTTAAAACACTCCTATCAATACCATTTAATGCGTAAGTTGTTGTAGTGATATATATAGTGCTTTTTAATAACAAATAGTTTTTCTTTTTGTTCGAAAACATAATATTATGAGTTATTTTGTCAATTGTAAAATTCCAAAGAAACGTGGCAAGGTTGTGGAGTATATACAGCATCTTGTCTTTCGTAGTAGTCATCTGTAGTATTTGAAACGCGTGAAACATGGCATATGAAAGGTTTCGTGAAAAAGGCCGGTTCACGAGAAAACGAAAGCTCGAGTTTGAAATGAGTTTGAATGTGAAAACATTGAAAAACTGCAAGGTCGTCGAATAGTTGAGCTATACATGCTGGCAAAAGATATGTGGTGTGCATCATGTGACGTGCCTCTGTCATTTAAATAAAATCCCACTTTATTCTAAAATTATATTTACAGAATTTTTATAAGAATCGGTTTTGTTATAACAAATTAAAAATTTATCAAAAACTCGTCCTTTATTCCAAAGTTATTTTGACAGCATTTTTATAAGTATTGGTCTTGTAATGAATTTTACATTTTAAATTTGAATATTGTTTTTGTTTTAAATTTCAAAATAGAAAGAAAAACCGGAATTTCTATAAGTATTGTTTTTGTTATAAGTTTCAAATTAAAAATTTGAAAATATTCCAATTTCATTTCAAAATTATATTTATAGAATTTTTATAAGTATTGGTTTTGTTATAAATTTAAAATTCAAAAATGTTTAAAATCTCACTTTATTTCAAATTTATATTCACGGAATTTCCATAAGTATTGTATCTGTTATAAGTCTCAAATTAAAAATTTAAAAATATTACAATTTAATTTCAAAATTATATTTACCGAATTTGTATATGTATTGGTTTTGTGATAAATTAAAAATTAAAAATTTTAAGAAATCTCAATTTATTCCAAAATTATATTTACGGAATTTTTATAAAGTATTGTTTTTGTGAAAAATTTCTAAATATATTCCGACTTCATATCGAATTTATATCTACAGGATTTTTATACGTATTGGTTTTGTTACAAATTTCAAATAAAAATATAAATATTGTTTTTGTTATAAATTTCAAATAAAAAAAATTGCAGTTTATTCCAAATTTATATTTACGGAATTTCTATAACTATTGTTTTTGTTATAAATTTCAAATCAAAAATTTAATTATTGTTTTAGTTATAAATTTCAAATTCAATATGAAAAAATCGCACTTTACTTCAAATTTATATTCACGGAATTTCTATAAGTATTGCTTTTGTTATAAGTTTCAAATTAAAAATTTAACGATATTCCAATTTCATTTCAAGATTATATTTAAAGAATTTTTATAAGTATTGGTTTTGTTATAAATTTAAAATTCAAAATTTAAAAAAATCTCACTTTATTCCAAAATTATATTTACAGAATTTTCATAAAGTATTGTTTTTGTTATAAATTTCTAAATATTCCGACTTCATTCTGAATTTATATCCACAGGATTTTTATACGTATTGGTTTTGTTTCAAATTTCAAATAGAAAATATAAGTATTGTGTTTGTCATAAATTTCAAGTTCAAAATTTGAAAAAATCCTACCTCATTCCAAATTTATATTAACAGTTCTATAAATATTGTGTTTGAAATAAATTTAGAATTGAAAAATATTCCGCATTTATATTTACAGGCTTTTTATACGTATTGTTTTTTTTATTTTTTTTTTATTTTGAATTCAAAGTTTGAAAAAAAAAATCGGATTTATTTGGAATTTTTTACACGTACTGATATATATTTTTTGAATTCCGAATTTATATACCCATATAGACACTTTTATAGATTATGTATTTATATCATGATTTTAAAATTAAAAAAAGTTGAGAATGTTTATTTATTATGATTTGCTTTCTGTGATTTGTAATTTCTATTATTCAAATTTGAATTACCTCCGCCAATTTAATTGACAGCCCTGTTCGAACTTCGAAGCGTCTGCTATATGGTCTGCTAAAAAACAACCGCTGGCTACAGCGCTGCCACGTTCCATTCATTTTTTTTTGTTTACAAATTATTTATTCAACTTCAAAATTATTTTATAAATGTTAAACAGTGGTAAGATCCCAGTTTTTTTATTTTTGCTGGAAGTAAGAAGATCTATCGTTCAATTTGATCACTTTTGTGATTAAATATCTTGGATTTTCGAACAGAAATCTCCGATTTATATGATTCTGTTAGGTTAGGTGCATTAAGCACAATGTTTATTTAAAAGCTTGTATTTCCTACAAAGCGTGGTAAAAAATTCTTATATTTTGCCAAATGACGCGGAATTAATATAAGTTTAACATACTAAAAAGGCATTAAATAATCTTGGATCTTACTCATCGCATGTTCCTCCTTAAAGAATATTCTAATGCAAAAACTATACAGTCGGGCAATCAAAGTTTCGCCTTACGAAGAGTAAATAAAAATTGTTGATTTTTACATGTTCTGAGTAGATTTTATCAATAGCAAACATAGAGAATTTAAAATTATCGAAATTTAAATTTTTGCAACACGTGAAATTTATTTTAAAATATTTAGTTTGAGGTACAATATTAATTAGCTTTTTCATAAGTTGAAACTAATGCTATAAAACGTATCTTCTCCAATCAAAATAAATTAAACTGAATGACATTTTTAGTTATATTCAGTTATAATATTTTAAATTTAAATCAATTTTCTTTATTTTGTCACTAAATTGATTCTTCACGTACTTCTTTTAGTAAAAAATACATGATATTCTACCTTGAGTAGACTATCCATTTTATCAATATAAAAATCTAACTATTCAAATTGCTAAAAAAATATGTGTAGAAGAGCTATAAAAACTTGTTTTACGTGTCATAAATATTATAATTATTATTCAAGAATCTTTATGTTCTTCAACTATTCTGAAATCAATTCCTCATCGGATTGAATTTAGATTCAATGAAGTGTAAATTACGAACCAGGTCTTTCATATAATGTCCATTTTAATCAAGTTCCTTTATTGTGGCTTTTTAAAGCGTCAGATTAATGGAATTAGAACAAATATGTCTCTGTAATTTTGTTAATTATTTACAAACATAAGTGTGTTAAATAAAATTGTAAAATATCGAGAAAAAAACCATGCAAGGTATCAAATAATATACGTAATCATTAAATTTATTTTCAGGACCATAAATTTCAAAAAACCAAACTTTCATATTTTCGAGGATAAATTAAATTAAATTGACAAAACATTACAATATTTCCAGCTACACGCTTGGAGCCTGAATTTGTCAAAATTAAAATAAGGATTTGTTCTTCACATCAAATTGTTATTTTTCAATATTTCATTTTTATTCTGCCCCAGCAATCAAGTTATAACAAATTAAAATTACCAAATTCTAAAACAGATCAATTTTTCGAAGTGTCTTGTCCCGAATTTTCTGGACCACTCGTCCATCCGCGTTTCTAACCACCCCAATTTTTCGGGACGACTCGACACATCCTTAATTTCTGAGGTCTCAAAACTAAAGTTTTTTTACTTCAAAAGCTTAAGTTTGAAAACATTAGTTTCGAAATTTCATCGTTTGTGGAGTTTTTTAATTTCAAATTGCACAATGTTGTAGTTTTAAATTCAAATGCTAAAAATTTCAGGACAATTTTATTCTTAAATATTTCAGAAATGCATATTTAAAGTGTCGATAGTCAGTTTCATATTCAATAATTTAAGATTTAAATAATCTAAATTGTTTGGTTTCAATTCAAATTAGTTTAAAATTCCATACTTTCAGATATAAATATTCTAAATTGTTTGGTTTTAATTTTATATGTATCAAATGTTCTAGTTTTTTTAATTCTTCGAAATCGTCAAATATCAAATTGAGAGGCTTGATAGTGCACAAATTTCAGTTTAAAGGATTTTTAATCATACGGATTTGAATTAAATACTTCCAGAATAAATTAGAAAGAATGAAAAATTAAGAAAATAATTTGTCACATATCAGCCTTAAAAATAAGAATATTTCAGAACGAGGCATTGAAAATTAATTTTTATTTTATTTTAAAATGTTCCAAAACATTGAACATTTTAAACTCAATTTCAAAAAAAAAAAATAAGTAAAATAAAATAATTTTGAATTGAAAGGCTTGAAATTGTGCATTTTAAAGAACTGGAATAATAGCGATATTGTTTTTTTTTATTGTCAACTTTATAGCTTAAAATTAAAATTATCATTTAAAACTTAAAAATATGTATTAGATTGAAAGATTTCATGAATAAATAATAATTCTAAATAAAGTGTTAAGAATTGAAGGATTTGAAATTACAAAGCTAAAAATGGTATTCTATAAAATCAGAATAGACCAAAATAGAACTATCTAAAATTTATAAAACATCATTGAATAATTCCTATAATTTTTAAAGTTTTTTTATACTAATTCAATTTTAAATATTTATCATATTTGCCCATATTGAAAAATGAAAATGAGAGTGAATTGATTTGTTGATGCTAAATAAATATGTCCAATCAATTTTAGTGCAAACTCACAATTATTTTATGTAATAACAATTTAAAATTCTAGAATTTCGGAAGCTCTGACTTTCAAACATTCAGTGTCGTTTTCAATTTGAAATTGCCAAATTTTAATCGCTACGAATTTAAAATCATTGAAATTCAAATATATAAATTTTAATTATTCACTTTTGAACGCTTTCAATTAGAAATAATACAATATCAATTTCTTTGAATTTTAATTGATCCAATTTTCAAAACTCTAATCTAAAATTGTTCAGTTCTGAACGTTTTAAAATTGTCCTCTTTTCGACATTCTAATCTGAAATCATTCAATTTCAATCTTCTTCAATTCAAAATAAAACTTCTTAATTTTGAAGGCTTTGAATTACATAGAACTTATACAATTTTAACTCCTTTCTAATACAACTGTCTAATTTAAAAAATTTTAATATGACATTTTTTTAATTTTGAGAGCTAATGATTTAAAATTGTTGATCTTAAAATACTTTCAATTTCCCATTATTTAATTTTAAACGCTTTTATTTAGAAATGATAAATTCTAATTCTTTTTCATTCCATTTGAAATATTTCCCTTTTTCAAGATCTCATCTAATCTACTCTTGCTTGATTTAGAACGTTTTCAAATTCCAAATCTTTCATTTTCGTCAATCTAAAAATTCAAAATATCAAATTTTTAAAAATATATATGCATAGAAAAGCAATATAACTTTTTTTACTTTGTCTCATAGCTAAATTAAAACATACCGCTATATTGGACTGAATCTAAAATATTTAAGTGGAATGGCGTTATGAACGATATATGTATATTTTTACTCTAATTGTGAGATAAAGAAAAAACGAAGCACCTGTCAGTTTGAAATAAGCGTCATAAATATATTTGTCACCGAAAAACGATTTTTATTTCTAAGTTTCTTTCTATAATGCAATATCGAAACAGAGATACTAATTCACTCCACAGGTTATTTCAAACTACTCTACTCCCATTTTGATTTTTGTGAATATAGAAAGAAATTAATGATTCAGGATTTTTGAAATCATTCACCTTTCCTGAAATCAATTCTAAAACTATTTTTTTACGGTTTTCAATTCCAAATTGATCAAAATATTTTTTTTTTTAATTTCACACGTTTTTAATTCGAAATTATTAATTATATTGACTGGTCGCGCAGACTAAGTTAAGAATCTGATTATTAAAGTTACAATTACTCAATGAATGATCTAGCAAATAAAATTATTTTCAGATAAAAATCAGCCAATATTTCTTAGACTAAATTCGATCCGATAATATTTGATGGAAATAATATTTTTGGATAAAATGCACATGCAAGGGGTGTGCTTCGAGTGGCCTCGCATGTTGCTAAGCGCTTAGACATAGTAATATTCAAAAGAGGAGGCGGTTCCGCGAGTGGTGCCGAGACACAATGTATTTCAGAATCGGACGAGGTCTGTTGCCCGCGAGACGTGTTGATTATAAACTAATGGCCTTTGAAATATAGAGATATTATACGCGACGCGGACCGGTTATTACTCGATAATTTCGGAAAAATTATTAAAGGAAGGAAACTACTGTCTGCTCGTGTAAGAAAGCTTAGGTTATATCATCTGGCCGGATGATTTAGACGAGAAACGGGAATCACGAAATGCTACGTTATCTGATTTACCGCTGCTTTGTTACGGACAAATGCTTTTCGTGTTCGCCGTATAAATTCATTCGAAAAATATGGTCATTCACAACAATTATTTCATTACTAGCAGGAAATCCACGTTGTTCACTTTGCTGGATTTTTATTTCAAAACATTAAAAATACAAAAAATTCAAAAATTAATTTATCAGAACACTTTTAAATATTAAAAGTTTCTCAAATTGTTGTAAAAATGTTTATACAATATAACTGAGTATATGTCTGTATGTGTATCCTGAATAGACGTCAACACCCTTGTACCTATTGGAATCAAATTTTGAACTGTGTTATAAATTGGTCCTGCAAATTTTTTTGTGATGTTTTGAAGGAGTTTGCTCATTTCTGGACTTTTTAGAGAATTTTAGAGAATTCAACGGAATAGAAGATTCCTTTATCCTCTAACTTTTCCTTTTAGTCCAATTTTTTTCGGCGAAAGCTTAAATTGAAGCTCTTGACATGTAGAATTCAAATAAAAAATAAATTTTGCTACGCTATGGTTTCATTCTTCTGTTATCATTGGTTGAAAAATAAGAAAAATGAAGAAAGTAGCTGATTTTTTTGTTTACATTTTAAACGTGGAAGAGAAAAAGAAAAGTTACTTTAAAATGTCGTAAAAGTTTGTTATTTCCACGGAGAATATTCTGCGTTTAGAATTAAATAATTTTAATTTGACAGTGTTTAAAATTGAAATTTTAAAAGCAGAATCTCGATAAATTAAAAAATGTCAGACTAAAATTGTTTAAATTAGACGATTTCATTATCAAGTAGGAGTTGATACTTTATAACTTCTAATTCAAAGCATTCAAAATGGAACAATTTTATTTTGAATGAAAGAATCTCACAATTAAATGATTGCGTATTAAAATGTCGAAACTAAAATTGCATAATTTTACATTTGAATGGGGAAATTGGATAATTTAAAATTAAACGAATTCCAACTTAATTTAAAACTGAAAAAATGTTTAATTACCAAGAATATTGTTATATTATAACTTTTTCATACTCAACCCCTTAAAAATTTTAATTATTTTAAATAAATTAGAATCGCATAAAAAGAACAATTGAAACAATTTTCATAGAACATTTTAAAGTTCAACAATTTCAATTTTGATTGCAAAATTATAACTTATGAAAGGGAAAAATTGAAAATGCAATCACTGAAGTATGAATTTAAGATTGTTAATTGATAATTATAAGATAATACATAAAAAATGAAAAAGAGAATACATAAGAAGATCGCTATGATTCTAATTTTTGAAATTACACAATTTTAAGCTTTGAATTCGAAATCTTCTCATTCTTCAGGCTTGGACTTAATAAATGATTGCCTTCAGTTTTGAATATTTTGAAATTATTCAGGAGAAATAAAATTTAAAAATTGTTTAGTTGCAAATCCTTAAAAATTGAAACCAAAGAATTTAGAATATAGATATCTAAACATTGTAAATTGAAAGATTTATTAGTGAGATTGTCCTGTCATTTTTTAAATTGTGCATGGAATCGCGCATTGAAAACTGTTATTTTTAATTGAAATTCTAGACATTTTATATGTGATAAATGTTATTAATAAAAATCATATCCTGTAGTATCAGGTGACTTTCAAAGTGATTGGATAGATTTTTTTACTAAAAAATTATATTTCTCTGAAGAAAGTCACTGCCATAATAAAAAAAGATAGAAAAAGTCGCGAGATAAAAAACATGCAAAAATCAAGCTTGACGTAGGTCGTAGGGGCTTTAATGTGGACAGAATAAATGAATAATAATAGATCATTGTATAAAATTATTGTTTCCTTATAAGAGAAATTTCCTTCATGTTGAATTCTTTTAATTTGTGTTTATTATTTCCTAAACATTTATTTCGAAACATACTTTTAAGGAAAACAATAGTTTAATTAAGTGTTCAAGTGTCACATATTTAAACGCAAGCCCTCCTTCATTTGAAAAATGATGGATCTCGAACGTTTAAAATTGAAAAAAGTTCGAAATTTTACTATTGAAGGACGATTGTACCGATTTTAACTTGATTGTTCCTTTAAAAAAAACGTTTATTTGAATCAAATAAGAATTTCCGTAAATTACCATAAATTTCCCAATGTTCCATAAATTACCATAATTTCTAAAATTCATGAAAATTGATGGAAATGTCTCTAAATGGGGAAATCATGATATGCTTACCCATAAAGTTTTAATGAATCTTTCAATAAAATAATAAAATTTTAAAATCAATGTCTCGAATGGGTTTAAAAATATCCACTCTTTATGTTGAAATAATTGAATTTTTTATTTCAAATAACATATTTCCTCAATATAAATTCTGACAGGCTATTTGCGTGAAACAGGAATTTGAAAATTTTAAATCGATATCTCGAATATCCTTCGAGATATCGATTTTTTATGTAGAGCGATTTCGGCGGCACCAAAGATATTATAAACCTAGATGCGGTGCGGGTTTAGTTACCCGCGATAAATATAGACGGCGCGTCCGGCGAAAATTGTCAGTTCCCCTCTACCCTCCACTACTCCCTGATAGCACCAATCGATATACTTCGCCAACAGCCACTTGGAGCGCTGTAAGCAACTCTCATTATACTTCTCGAGGCGCACTGATGGTAACTTAGCTCCGACAAGAACCATTCAAATTGAAAATAAATTATACTTTGCAAAATGTGGCTATTTTGATAAATACCAAGATGAAAGTCCGTGAATAATTTATATTCCTGTTTCATATATTTCTAATAATTCTAAATTTATTTCCTATAATTCACATTCTTTTATAAGTTATAATTTTTTTTTACTCCACAGTAATATATTTGTATTCAAACTGATTAAACTTTCAGTGCAATACAGTAGAACTCGTCGGATCGGGACGGACCGGGGCTCCACTTTCGATCACGCAGGTCGCAGAAACAAATCTTAGCTACACCTCCTGGCAGTCACGTATCTTTAATGTTCAGGGCTTTAATCTTTGACCGGCCGTTACAGGCCGTTACATTTTTGTATCTACAGCACTGACGTCCATCCGGTGGCGTCTCAAGTGACTTTGTGCGCATGCGCCTACCTATCATGGCTAGAGGAGAGGTTTAAGAGTGGGGATTACAGCCCTCCGAGGATTTCGATGCGACGAGTCCCGATTCGACAGGTCCTACTGTATCTACAAATAGTTCAATAATATTCATTGATATTTATTTTTATTTTGTTGGTATGTAATTTCGATGGATTTTTTAGACTATTCGTCCAATGAATTTCTCGTATGAATTTTCCAATTTCTTAATCATTATACATATATTCTAAATTTTTTATAAAAATAGAATTATAATTCCAAGTAGTATAGGAAAATTGTTCTTTCTGTTTTTAT
>CAKNWT010029443.1:0-11203 GCA_932066315.1 Andricus coriarius | reverse complement strand
GAGAATTACAATTAATTACATCAGCCCACGTATAAAATACACACACTAATTAGTTTAAAATATTAGTTTTAAAGAAAAATAAATTTCAAGTATTACAAAGAAATTTAAATTAATGAAATTAGTAACGTAAACTGTAATATCAATTTAAAAAAAGAACCACACGAAACCAAAAAAAGATTAAAAAGATCGTATGACCAAAATTCTTTACAACTTGAACAATTAAAACTTGAATCACTGATTTACTAAAGGAAATCTTAAATTTCAAACTTTAATATCTGCACTTCTTTTCTTTTCTTACAAATGGCTTTTTTCTAACAATGTTGACCCCCAAGAAACTCTTTCTCTATAGCAAGTGTATGTAACTTTAACATCGGTATAATGCTTGAGCTGACCCCCTACTCTCCACAAAACGCGTTGCCTAACACTTGGACAGCCCCGATGGTATTTCTCCTAAATATCCAAATTTGGTAAATTCGAGTTTCAATTTTTAATACTTTAAAATTCAAAAACGGCTTATCACTGTTGTAACCATAAAAATTCTAAAATTTGTAATGTATAAAATTAAAAGCCTTTTCGAATCTCTAAAAGGACACAGAGATACACTGATGGTATTTGGACATGTAAGCCATAATTGGAGCCGTATATCAAAACGGGGCCCATCATATATCCTCTACTGAGTTCTACAATAAAAAGTATATTAATAATGTCTGATTAATCTTAAAATTGATCACAAAGTATGATGTTTATCGAATAGGGATCTAACTATTTTTTTAAATGTCCGCTGATGTTAGAGGTTAAAATCTAAAATGCAATGAAAATTGCTTAAATCGAAGAAAAAAACTGAAAATAAGATCAACCACGGGAAAGGACAATAATTTTATCAAATTAAAAAATAAAGTAAATTAGAAAATCTTTTAGCAAACAAAAATAAAAGCGAAACTATCAACTGCTATCTCGTTGTCAAAAATGGTCACTAATGAAAGAGGTTAAAATGAAGTTACCAATTTCCTATACGATTCAAATTTTGCTGTACAGATCTGAAGACAAAACTCGTAAGACAAAAAAGGATTCAGGAAAATTCAACTAATATGCAGAAATAAAGGCAAGCAAAAAATTGTGTTTCATTTTTCGAAAATGCAAACAGAATGCATTGTGGAAAAAGGATCTTAGCAGAAATTGTATGTGAGACCCCTTTTCCTCTGTAAGGGCTGTTTATGTCAATTCGTATTGAAAATCAAGTTTTAAACTCAGTAACAACGATATATAAAAGTTTATTGGCCTGATTTTAAAGTATATATATATATATATATATATATATATATTTATTCATATTTAGGTTTATTCCATTTTTTTATCGTTCTCGAAATTTATATCTTAATGGTTAGGCCCTTGGCCCATTTTTGACAAACGGCTTCAATAATCACAGAAAATCTCCGGAAAAGGTAAGATGAAATAATTTATGAAAAAGCTTCGGAAATTTGATTAAATTTCGTATCAAATGAGCTCTATTGCAATTATTTTTGATAAATAGAGACAGATTTAGTGAGTGAGAAAGACCGGTCTAATTTCTGATTTTCGCCGATTTTCATGATTCAACTTCAACTTTTGCCAAAATCTAGGAAAATAACGGAAAAAATTTAAGTCCCGCAAAATAAACCTTAAAATCTCCTCTCTAAAATGAGCCCAAGAAACTGTAATAATATTTGCCCGGTCGTGCGGCGACTGCAGTCTTTTCTCTCTATTTCCCGTGCACTGACAAAGGGGCAGAAGATTGAGCACCGCTCGAACTGGCAATTTTTGTCTTGAACACGCCTCTACATTTTTTTAAATGAAAATTCGAGAACCATTTAAAATTTTTACAATTTCTTGGGCTAATTTTAAAAAGGAGATTTTAAGGTTCATTTTGCGTGACTTTTAACATTTTTTCCATTATTTTCCTTGATTTTGCTAGGAGTTGACGTTGAATCATGAACATTGGGAAAAATCAGAAATTAGTCCGGTATTTCTCACTTGCTAACTCTGTCTCTATTTATTAAAAATACTTATAATAGGGCTCACTTGATATGAAATTTAATCAAATTTCCAATGCTTTTTTATAAATTATTCTATCTTATTTTTTCCAGAGATATCCTGCGAGAAGTGAGTGCATGTTTTCAATCGCTAGATTTTTAGGTGTCCTCATACTCCTGGACGGTACAGTTTATTTGATCAAAATAATCTAAATTATTTATTTGTGCAACTAAAAATTATTTTTTTCCAAACCAAATTTCGGTTATCTTAATAAAACAAAAAATTTGTTTTTTAAATAAAAGTTTTATGAACTAATTAGAATTTTTTTAGGACAAAGTTCAATAATATTAATTTTTTTATTTTGTTGAGGTAACCAAAATTTTGTTCGGACATTTGGTTTTACAATTACCTAAAAAACTTTTTTGTTATCCCAACAAATAATTTTTCTCAATGTAAGCTAAATTCAATTTTAAAGTTGCCAATTATTGTTATCCCACACCTCTAAATCGTTTTCAGTTTAAATTTAATTCTACAAAAACTCAAAACAGGGTGACCGCAAAACTTAATTTTGGAAAGTCCCTGATTTTTTCCTTATTTCGGAGTCTGGATCGAGAAACTCACACAGTGGTCGAGATCGGGTGAAAGTATTATCCAAACGTCTCGGTGGCCGGAAATGTTAAAAGTCATATAATTAATTTTTGTATATGAATGACGAAAAGGATCTTTTTTTTCTATTTTCTATTTTTTCATCGGATACTTATTTTTACTAAGCATAAAAAACTAAAAAAAAAATGCTGTCCCCAAATTGAATTAATTTCTAAGAAATAAATCGTCGTAAGTTGGGCAGATATTATTGAAACTGTTTGAAACTTGATATCCGCATGAAATATACCCTACTAATGCCTACAAAATGAAGACAAATCTGAAAATCGCCTATTGTTCAACAATATTTAATTGAAAATTGAGACAGATTGGCAGAAATATGCATTTAACAAAAAAGCATGCGACGCCGCCAGCGATAGTCCCGCGAGCACTAATCACCATCAGGCAGCGTGCTCGCCGTTGGCGACATCGCATGCTTTCTTGTAAAATCCATATTTCTGCCAATTTCCAATGAATCGATCTAAACATTTTTATAAACCTCCCTTCAATAGTGAGGAATAAATGTCTCACTGGAAGTTTTTTCAACTTTAAAATTCCCTTCATACTCTTTGTTGGCGAAACTGAAAAAAAACGGGGTTACAGATCTGTCTCAATTTGCAATTAAATATTATTAAACAATAGGGTATTCTCAGTTGTTTCTTCATGTTTTAGGCATCACGGTGGTATATTTCATGCTTATCTCCAGTTTCAATAATATTTGTCCAACTTACGACGATTTATATATTAAAAACTAATTGAATTTGGGGCCAATATTTTTGCAGTTTTTTATGCTTATTATTACAAATAATCATTCGATGAAAACACAGAAAATGGACAAAAGTTCCGTCTCGTCATTCTTTACAGGTCTGTAATTATATTTAAAAAAAAATAATTTTGTGACTTAAAATTCTCCGTCCACCGAGACGTTTGGACATAGTTTCATCTGATCTCGAGCGCTGGGAGAGTTTTTCGATCAAGACCCTCAAATTTTTCCTGACCGGTTGTTCATTTTCAACGACCTATCAAAATGCAGAACCAATTTAACCCTTTCAGGATTAGAACGCTGCTTGGAAGCATTTTTATTTAAATTCGAAATGGGGGTCATTCACAAAATACAAAATAGATGCATCTTACTATAACTTGGTATACTCGCGTATTTCTTTATTTAAGACAAAAGTCTTTTAAAATATCTTTAATAGGTATTTGAAAGACTACATTATTGACAGATTAAATAAACAATGATATCATAACTGACAAGTTCCAAAACCAAATCAACTTGCAGACACCTCAAAATTATCAAATTGGGCGATATCAAGACATTTAAAGTGAAGATGTAAGTTTTTATACTAAAAGTTACAAACACTATGGGTAAGAAAGTTATAAGGTCATTTTTAAATTGAAAAAGATTCGGCCTTTAAGCAATGTCGGGATTTTCCCCAAACCATAGTTATAATCCTAAAGGCCTAATAAAGGTTTTCCTTACCTTTTTGAAAATAGATGTGCCCGTTTTTTCTGCAGTACTAACAGTAGTACTTGGACTGATATCTGTCGAAACAGGAGACTCGCTATCTACTGGCGGCGCACTATTGCTAACTTGTGTCTGCGGTGTGGTTACAGTGGTGCTGGAAGTATTGTTGTTTAGAACAGTCTGTTGCTGCTGACTTTTGGAATCAGCAGGAACGGGATTGGGCGCAGGATTTGGAGATGGTGGTTGCTTTTTCGCCGAAGCTGGCGGAACCAAATCAGCAGCTGCTGCTGGCACTACTGCTTCGCCCTCGTCAAAGTCCTCCTCTTCGTTAAACCACATTTCCTCATCTTCATCAAGCTGCCGTTGATCTCGTCGGTATCGACTATTTCTCAATATCGATGGTACACTAGAAAAAACAAACCAATTTTTTATAAGATACCATCTTCAAGTTTCCATCCTTCACTTTTTCATTATTTTGAAATTTAATTCAATTCCATTTAATGTACTTACCTATCGAGTGAAGCTCTGTCTCGATCTTTGAGCTTCGCCTGGTGCTGTTCATGCTTCAATTTTAATGCTTTGAACGTTTGAACATAGTTTATAGCTTCCAGCTGTTTCGAGAAATTTTCTACAACGTGCGAACACAAAGATCTAATGTCCTCCTGAAATTAAAAATACAAACCAATCATGAAAAAAGAGTTGTTAGAAATGGAATGCAAGCCAAAGAAATGTAAATCAACTATTTTTCTTTACCACTTATTAAGGAGAAACATGCCCAACTTTTAGATCATAATAATATCTGGAAAAAAGTTGTAAATACGTTCTTATAAAATACAAAAAAAGAGTTGAGAAGAGACTTATTTCGTAAAAATGCCATAATACTATATGCTGCTTCTGATTGCAAATTAGGTTCAATTTATAAAAAACATCACATTTCTTATTGTACTAATAGCACATTTTTTCAACATAACCTATACGAATTCGAATACGAATAAACAAGAAATATTTTTTTACTACGAGAATATGACAATTGTGCACTAAAACATTTCTACAATAGCTTTTTATTTATATTCGTTGAATTAAATATGATTATTAAAGTTTTCATTGATACGACAAAATCATGTATAGAATTGGCAAATAAACGAAAGTTGAAAGCAATTTTACTTCATTTTTTGTGTTTTGTCATGTTGGTATCCCTGCTGGCATTCAAAATATTCAACGGCTTTTAGAGAAAAAAAACCCTTCTACACTTTTATAAGTTTCCTGATCAAATATCTTGAATTTTAGAATAGAAATCTCCGATTTATATGATTCTGCTAGGTTATGTCCATGAGACACACAGCTTATTTAAAAGCTTATATTTTCTACACAAGGTGATAAAAAATTCTTATATTTTGCAAAATGGCGCGGAATTATTACAAGTTTAACGTAATTGAAAGACATTAAAAAATCGTACGCATGGCATGTTCCTCTTTAAATACACAGAAAAGTCTTATACACTGTCGTCATTTAATACGTGGACACCCATTCATCAGCATTTAAAATTGGTTGATTTCGGATTCTTAATTTTAGTAATTCGGAATGTTAATTTTTTTCGACTAAGCAAGTTAAAATCGATATAAATTCTGAATAAAATGAGCCCGGGATAACGTCATTTTGTCAATTTTTTAAGAAGACACTACTATAACAGCGCAAAATGTAATTTTTTCAAAATGAAAAAAATCTGAAGTAACGAACATTTTTTAATATTCTTGGGCTCATTTTAAAAGTAAATTTCTGTAGTATCGCAGCGATTTAGCATGATTATTGAATTTTTCGTTGTATGTTGCAGAAGTTAAAACCTGTTAAAATTAAAACTAAAAATTCGGAATTATTTCAACATCTTACTTATAAATTTTTTTTTTTTTTTTTAATATGGGCAAATCTCTGTAACCTTTAGGTTTGATGTCCTAGTTATTTACTGATGTTATAGGATAGGATTAAGGATGATTAACTGTGAGATACGTTTACTTGTGACTAGAACTACGTTGGACAGTAGTTCTGTCATTCTGACAGTGTCCATTTTACATTTGTATTAATTTCAAAGTCTTTCATCGTTATACTTTTTAAGATAGAAATGTGGAATCACCATTCTTGTTAAACAATTATTCTAGAGTCTATTGAAATTAATAAAAATCACGTACAAGGTGTAGGCAAAATGCAGATGGACCGCAAAGTTTCGCCCAATATATTTACGTGTCACTGGTGTAACGGTAACATTTTGTATTTCGACTTCGCGAAAAATTTTTAAAAAACGGTGTTTCTTTAAGGAAAATTTGAAGCCTAATCTTCAAAGAAGAATCTTAGTTCCATACCCCCTCTCGAATTCTTAATATTTGTAAAGTTATTTGTCCATATAAATGAGAAAGTGCGTTCGCACAAATAAAATGTCGCTGGCGTAATGGACAAGGCTTCTTACAAAATGAGCTTAAATTAATAATAGCCGGCGGCGTCAAGTAAACAGTTGTACATGAGTAATGCAATACTTCTGGTCATCCAAAGAAGCACTGTATAAAAATGCACACGTGTCGTTTGAAGTTTATCCTCAAATAATTCTGATATGAAAATTTTAAGGTCTGGAGAATTGCCCATATATAAAATAAGTTATCATGAATTTTCTATCAAAATTAATTGAAATAAACATTCATGAGATTTTCATTATTTTTGTCCTATTAATAAGTTTCACTTAAAAATGAACCCAAGAACATTAACAAAGGTTTATTATTTCAGGTGTTACTAAAAATTTTCAAAAATTACAACTTGCACTATTTTTGCAATAGATTCTTAAAAAATTGTCCACATGTCTTACATCTAGGCTCATTTTATTCAAAATTTTGATAGCTTTCAACCTAGTTAAGCGAAAAATTTTAAACGCCGAAATATACAATTAAAACCCATGCCCCAATACTAAATGTCTGTAGTATAGGTTCTTTTATGGAAATTTCATCATAATAATTGATTATAATTCAGAGTGTCTACTC
The DNA here is from genome assembly GCA_932066315.1 of Andricus coriarius. Taxonomy (NCBI): domain Eukaryota; kingdom Metazoa; phylum Arthropoda; class Insecta; order Hymenoptera; family Cynipidae; genus Andricus; species Andricus coriarius. The sequence continues at coordinate 4,063 of CAKNWT010029443.1, read as the reverse complement.
AAATCCTGGACAAGTGCAGGGGTTTTCCAGGTAAAATCTTTTTTTTTTATACCGAGCCATGTTATCATACATCCCATCTAAAATAATATGTGCTTGAATCATCCCTTTAACTATTCACCTGTTATTAAAAAATCGGGAAATAAGAAAAAAGTAAAAGTATAAACAATTACGCGAGTTTGTTATAAATAAAGTTTCTTACCTTCAGTCCTTATAAATATCTAAATGAGTAGAAATGGTACTTTTTACATGCAAAATTAAATAAGAATGTTCTTTAATTTATCGAAGTAACTTGATAAAAAACAAGTAATTTCTTAACGGGACAAGCTTTTAGGAAATTTATGAATGCAGGATGTTATTAAATGTACTCGTACTGTCATTATTGAATAATTAAAGAAATTAATAATACGAAAAAAATTGTAAATGAATTTTTAATTGCCTTGCTAAATTCCAAGAATTTTATGAGTAATTAAAACAAATTTTTTTATTATTTTCACAGGTACTTTTAATTCAGTGAATATTTAACATAATAATATTTTTTCACTGCAGAATATACTTTCCTGATTAGTGAAAATCATAAGAATTTTGATTAAAATCCAGTACTATAAATTTACTTTTACAGATGAAAAAACATTGTCATTTAATATAATATTACAGTCTTAATAATAAATTTAAACATGCTCGAAAAAATTCCCTGACTTTTCCCCGACTTTCTTTGACAAAAAACTACCCTGAAATTATCAGGTTTTCCAGGCGAGTAGACACCCTGTAATTACAACAACAAAAAAAATGTCAACCAAATGCCTGACATAGCATTGTGACACTTGAACTTGAATCAAAATTTAAAAAATAATAATTACACAAAATAGATTTTTTCTCTCTCTAAAGCTTGATTTTATATATTCAATAAATGCATTCGTATTCCAATCGAGTTACTTACACTATTATTCATCTCCATACTCACCAGCTTGATAAACTCAAACATCTCCAAGATGGCAGAATCCAAAAGATTATATCTCCCGTTATTCCTGACGAAGGCGTCGAAAACTGGTGCAAATAGATTCCCTTTAATAATATGTCTATTATAAATCTCGTCCTTCAACGCTATGATTTTCCTCATAAACCTCAAGGCGCACAGTACAAGAAACGTGTGCGTGGATTTCATAAGCACTAATATTCTTCTGAGCAAATCTTTGTTCATAATGCAGTTCTTTATATGATACGAGTGATGCTCTACGCAAAACGAAAGTAACTCCAAGATCAATCCCAGCAACTGGACAGTTCTGTAATCCTCCTTTGTCGGTTTCTCTCCCGCCGTGTTAGACAACAGTGGAGCAATCAAGACACCGATGCTGTTCTTGTAAAAGTAATGCAAAAAGTCCGCCTTCTCCGATTTATTCACAGATGCCAGCATATTCTCCGGGTCCAACAAAAGACGAAGAACCCCTGCAAGTTGAACAGCTCCACCCAATTCAGGATCCGTATCGTTCACCAATTGAGCAACAACTACATTCACGAGCATCTGATCCTGTTCCGTATTATTAATCTGCTGTAGAGTATAATCCCTCACGACGCTCGGCGAATACTCGACAATGTAAGTCAGGATGTCGATGCTGGCAGTTTTGGTCTGAGCATCATTAATCGCGAGCGTAATCTCCAGAGCAGGCAAAATGCCGAGCGCCGTTAGGGTTTTATAAAAGGCCTCCTTCCCCTGGGGCTGCAGATTCTGGGAGTAGTTGCAGAACTCTTTGAGGAAGAGCACCAGATCGCGTCGTTTACAATCGGAAGTGGCCTCATCAGTCAACTGGCGGAAGAGTTCCGTGAGGAATTTCTCGTCATCCTGGATGAGAGTGACGATCTCGACCTTGTTGAAAAAGATGAAACTGCTCAGGGTACTGAGCATGTTGTCCTCGAAGACGCTGGGAGTAGGGAGAACGACATCTTGGATATATTGAACGCGGTAAGTTTGATGAATTTTGGCGAGGAGTTCGGCATTTGTTATGGGGATGGCTTGTTTGAATCTAGCGAGTTGCTGGAGATACTCACGATGCCTTTTGCGTTGGGGTAATGTGGGCTCGTATTCTAGACAGCCGACAACGTCGAATATGGTGTCGTCACTGAACATAACCTCGAAGAGGGCGTTCTTGTTGAGCAGGAAGATATTCTTGAAGATGTCGTACAGGTGGTGGAGGCCCTCGATGTTCTCCAAGTCCTCGCAGGTGTGGAAGAGATTCAGGAGCTTTTTAATGTAGCCTTCGGACTCGAGGGCCATTGCTAATTTTTCTTTTCTCACGGGGGATGGAAGGCAGTTGCCTATGAGCTCGTTGATGTCTTCGAGGCGACCGAGTTCACAGGGTGGTAGCTCTATTGGTGGCGCAGAGTCCGACATGTCGTCGAATCTCTCGTCTTCTGATTCCTCGACAATATCCTGGGTTATCTCGACCGAGGGATCCTTCCCCTGGACCTGACATATTTTCTCCCATATCTCGTCGCAGCCTGCTTTCTCCTGGAAGCTCAGCGCGAGGTCAAAGTTGTCTCCTTCGGACCATACTATCAGGGTATCCTGGGAAAAAGAATTTAAATTCAAATTATTTTGGTGTTGAAAAGCTTGATTTTTAGTTCTATTCTTGAAAATTCACTGGTATTGCTTTCTAGCTACAGTATTGAAGCACGATTTTTTTAAATCTAAGCTCAATTAATCTTTTACTTTTTGTAGAATAATTACGAATCTTGATTAATGACCAATTGGAAGAGTTTTGATTAGTAACAAATACAAATTAAGAGTTTCGGGAAAATTAATTTTTGCTGCAAATTTAGATTTACAATAATTGATTATTCAAGAGCAGTTTACACCTACTTGAAATACTTTTATAATTAATTATAGCGCCTATTAATTTTATTCTATATTTACTCGTTTTGCACATTTAAAACTATAGTTTAACCGACAAGGTTAATTTCTTTTGCAGAGTTGTAGACTTTATCTTTTGTATTCTTTCTGTGCACGTTCTATATTGCATACAAATTTTCAAACCCCATGTCTCGTTTATTTTAAGTACTTGATATATACTGTATGTAAAAAATATATTGTAATGTAAAGAAGACGATAATTTTCCATCTGCCGTTTTATACAAGCCGTTTTCCATCTGCCGTTTTCATTCTTTAGTTTGCGAGCACTTGGCAGTTGTATTAGTCGAACATTTTTAAAAGTAATCTGTATAATCTGTAATAGTATCAGCGTCTTAGATAATTTAAAAATTGGAATATACACTCCCCCTTTTTTATATTTCAATTTGAAAAAATCCGATTTTAGAAGTCTGCTTATTTTTAAATGGTTTGGTTATCAAGGACTTAATTCTTAAATTGTGAAAGATTGAACCCTTTAAATTTTTTAACAAATAATGTAGAATGCTTTTTAACAAAGGAATACAATTTCTCAAAAATGCAAATTAAAATCAAGCTTGATTTTCTTCATTGCACTGATTATTAATTTTTTTTTTAATCCAAGGTTCTTTTAATTTTAATTATTTTTAAACAAGCCAGTTGCGAAATGTACAGACGTTTATCTTTTTACAACATTTAAACTCGAAATCTTTGAAATTTTTATTCTTGAAATTCCCAATTCCACTTAATTTCCATATTTTTAAATCTGAAAATTTTCAAGTTTTTCTTCTTTTTAAATTTAAATTTGTAATAATTCTTTTTTTAATTTTGAAATCCTTTAAGTAAGAGTACTTTTTACGGTTTTGTTCCCAGTAATGTAACTTTTTTCAATTCTTAATTAAAGATTCAAAGCTTCTGTGTTGGATTAAACGTTTGTTGTAAAGAATCTATATTCAAAACTATTTTGAACAATCAAATAAATATTGAAAAAAAGTTTTTTTTGCGATTAATGGTTTTCAAAACTAAAAGCCTTAGATATATTTGAAAAACTTGAATCCCTTGAAATGTAAAAATATTTTGGAGGATTCACAGTTGAAATGTGTATAATTGAACATTTTTTGTAAATAATTTATATTGTAAAGTATTTTGAATCATTAAATTAATAAAATGTTTTTTTTTGCGATTA
>CAKNWT010029433.1:0-13503 GCA_932066315.1 Andricus coriarius | reverse complement strand
ATTTTCTCAGAGATTATAGAAGAAAAATGGGAAAAATAAAATAATGGATACTTTTTGGCATGATAAAATTACATTTTTATAAAATTTTATCAATTTTGTAATGGATTCTTTAATTAATACAATTTTTGTTAAAAATATTACATTCTTCAGCAAATTTACGTGAAAATGAATTCAATTTTTAAAAATAAAAAAATCTAGGCGGACATGAACCTATGTTTTAACCTAGGTCTAAGCATAGGTCTAAACCTAGGACAGACCTGGCTTTTTCTTTCGGCCACGTGGACCAAGTCCCAAGAAAAGACCAGGTTTTTTCGGGAAGTGTGCTATGTGGGCAGTCGCCCAGATTCTTTAATATTATATTATATGTCGCCCCTGTTGGTGTGGCGCCCTCTAGAACAGCTTTGTGTACGAATATATTTTTATAAAAAAAAGATATTGAACAATTAATGCAGCGAAACCAAAAATCTTATCTCAGTCTTATCTCAGTTTCGTATACTGCTGGATCAGCTAATTAATCACTGATAAAGTATTTTTCAGAACAGATTTGACATGTTTCGGTCATTTATTGACTCAAAAACTACAATATTCCAAAATCGTAATAATACGTGAAAGAAATCGATTTCTTATCTCACAAAATTAACCGAAAAATGTTAAAGTGTTTTAGGAAAAATATTTTCATCAATTGCTAGAAATATAACCTCTAAACTACGTTAGTATAAATATAACATTACATATATATTTTGCAAGGTTGAAGTTTTGCGAAAATGTTGACACAGGATTTGACAAAACTACTAGTTAAAAACTAAAGTTTTGAATGTTTAAATTAACGAAATATATCTTTCTCAACCGAGACTTGTATTCAAATATTCTTCCAGCTCTCTCAATATTTTCTCAATAAACAAAAAGTTTAAGACTTATTATTGAATTTTCCAAACGGTAGAATAATAATTTCGTTCATAACATTAGGATATACTTTACCACAACTTGACAGAATCGTTTTTGCAGAATTTCATTAAATTATTTTGCACCGTACTTATTTGATAGATTTTTTAAACTATCGAATGAAAGTATAGCATTATTTTCCTAAATATTGGACAGTTTGGTTGTTGCATGAGAAATGAAATTTTGAACTTTTTCAGGGCATGATGCAGCAAAGTCCAAAGAAATGTATAAATTATTACATTTATAATATTTTACTGTTACGATATGTTGGAAGCCCATATTACTTGTTTGAAGGCAATGTATAAGAAGTTCTGAAAATAAACAGAAAGTACATCAAAACGACGTGCATGTGTATATAGAGATTTTGTGTCCGTTCCGCCTTTTTTTACATAATTAAACTTTAATTATAATACTTTAACATTATAATTTTATGTCCACGAAATGATTGGAAGTCAAAAAAATGCCCGCTTTTTTCCCGGTTCTCAAAATTCCAGCCTAATACTCGGTTTTCGCGGTCAGTGGCCACCCTGGACTGATTAATTAATTTAACTAAATCTAATTAGATTAAAAGTAGTGGTATCTTACATCTCCATTTCGTTATTAGAGAATCAATGTCCATTAAAGAAGTTAGAATTTGATGAGGCTGACTAAATCTCGGCTCATCTCGATAAAGTGTGATCATCACTGCTCCTTGCAATGCTGCATGGGTGAACCTTCTTTCGCCTCTCGATACAAGAGCATTGTGCAAAGATTCATTGAAAATTGTATTAAAAACTGCTTGACGTGAGGCCAAATTAGCCGTAAAATGCCTCTGATGCTGTTCCTTGGCTTGTTTCTGAAAATGTATAGGATCAGTACTCAGTTTCCGATTATTGATTCTTTAATGAAAATTTATAAAAGAAATTTTATTGTGATTGTTTACATCTATAGATTCCTTTTGTTCGCTCAACATTCGTTCAACTGCTCTTCTATATTTTCCCCAAAAATTGAAATCGCTCGTTTCCAAACCAGGTGTTCGGGCGAGCCACCTTTGGACTAAACAACTGAGACTTGGTTCCTCTTCAGACTTCTTGATAGCTTCTATGGCTTTTGGGTCTCTTCCAAAAACTTTGGTATAGCTTTGGTTGTATCTCACTCGGTGTTCTTGTTGCACACCCAGTTTATTTTCTATCAGCCGAAATTGCAGAGATTGGAAACCGGAAGCAGGGCAGAGGTAATCTCGAAATGCCATGAAGTCTAGTGGGGTCATAGTTTCCAAAATTGTCACCTGGTCTACGAGAAGCTTAAAAAAAAGCGCAGTTAAAGAAACGTTGTCCTAACTGGAAAAGAAGTCACAGATTTAAAGATTTTTTTGTATTCTCTGGTAATATTGATTTGCAGTTGCATTGCATATTTTAGATACATGCGATTTGCAAATATCTGAAATATTGAACTTTCGTGATACGGGGGTTTCTTAACAAAGAAAAGAGTTGATTTCTAATTACAGGTGCAGAATTCAAAGTATACACTATACATTATCGATCAGAATCGCGGATCGAATTCGAATTTTCATGGTTGCCTTGGACCTCCACTATCTGACATTGTCAACACCTCTCAGAATTCAAAGCGTAATAATATTTCTCAACAACAAGATACCAACTCGTTTGTGGTCGAATGGTTAACCACTATTGTAAACTGTTGTACACTCTGCTATGTAGTTACATGTAATCTTGTGTAATATCTTGTAATATTTTGGAATTTTGATAGATAACTTTATTTTTTAAACTTTTTAAATACCTAGTAAGCACGAGATTAAGCTTTTTTGGCACTATATATGCACTTATCGAAAATGAACGAAAATAAATGTGCTTCGCTAAATTATTATTGCATTTATTCATTTTAGGTTCATTCTACCGTTGTTGGAATATTTTCCTATTATTCTTCTTCACTGTTTAATTTTAAACTTAATGTGGTAGTTGCATGCATTTTACATAATATATTTTTTAAGTACTGCATAAAATTCTAAAAACATACTTCATTGCCGAGAAAAATATATTTAAAAAAGGTATGGAAAAGCTCATTCAAAAAATTTTGGGACCTTTACACATCACACTTCTGGTTTCACAGTCAATCAGCAATGCCTCATTTTCTGACAAAAAATCAAAAAGTATACTTTTTAAATATAAAAAAGTTAACTTATTTCAAAATATTTTTCTTAAGTAAGGACATGCAGTTTTAAATCATATTTTAATTTTGAAGGAAAAAGAACATTTAAGAATACGCAACTGACAATTTTCTACTTTCCTGAAAATTAAAAATTAAATTAAAACTTATTTGTTTGTTTAATCGAATAAGTAAAGACCTTAAGGTAGTTGTCGTGCCCAAAAACAGATCTCTGAAAAAATAGTTTCTGTATTTAAGAATCAAAATAATATTAGTAATGATGCCATTTCAAATAAAAAACATTATTTTCAGTGAAAAATTTTCAAGACTTGTAAATTACATTTATTTTATTATAACAATGTATTTTTTCAATTATTAGCTTTTTGGGGAAGATATTCTCTATAGCTCTACTGTTTCCAATTTTGAAAGTAAATTTTTCTATGGCTGAAATAGTTAAAACAATTTTTTAAGGAGAAACATTTTTTTAAACAAATAACTATATTTAAAGATTATTGGCTTATTTTTAAAACTGGAATAAGTAGAGTTGTAGGAAATGTTATTTCCAAAAAAATAAGTCATCATTTATGAAAATTCAACCATTTAAAAAAAATTGGTAAGAAACGACAGTAAGAAAAAATTCAATTACACAAAATACAATACATGACTGATGACATAATTTCAATTCTTAAAATCATTGCAAATTTTTTTCTAGATACAAAATTATCAGAAAATTTGAAATATGAATTGTTCGAAATAGAAAGCCTTGAATCTAATTTCATGGGATCTGATGCACATTGACATAGTAAAGGATGTTAAGGTAATAAATATTGTCACAGCTTCGGATCATATGAAATGTGCTAAAAAGAAGTTTACGAATCAGAATTTGGTTAAAAATGTTGCAGAACAGAAAAATAAATATCATAAATTACTGAAAACTAAACAAAAAGCATATGTGAAATCTATCGTAGATACAATCAACACACGCCGAGACAGTAGAACTTTTTGGTCAATTATAAATAAGTATAGATAAAAAAAGCCAATGATTAATGTTATTACAGCAAGTGAATGGTTTGATTTATATAGGAGCCTCTCCAAACTACGTGACAATGCAGTAATAACTATGTACGTTGCAAGAAACCCTCTGTTTGATAAACCAATTACTTTGGAGGAAATCAAAACCAGTTTAGCAAAATTTAAGGTGGGAAAACCTCCAGTTCCGGATGGGATACCCGACGAATTTTTTAAGAATTCGCCGAATAACTGCTTATTAAAAATAAAAGATCTTTACAATAGAGTGATGGATGAAGAGAGGGTGCCTTCTTCCTGGACTTAAACGCACACAATAATGTTGTATAAAAAGGGCGATTTAAAGGATCCACTGAACTATAGACCCATCTCGCTCCACAATTCAATCACTAAGATTTTTTCAGAAATCCTGTACGGAAGATTGCTTAATTGGACCTTAGTCGTCCAGGAAGAAAGGTATATACATTCTTTATCGATTTCGTTAGGGCCTTCGCATCAATAAAATCACTTGTTACGGTGGAAAAAATTGTTTCATAATGGAATTTGCTCCAAGTTCATTAGAATTTGTAAAGATATTTGCGATGGAGCGGTATTATCAGTCCGTACGCCTGATGGTTTGACAAAGGCAATCGATATAACAGAGAGGGTTTTGCAAGGTGAGATCTCAGTCCGACATTCTTCGCATTATACTTAAACGACATAGAAGAGTTCTTTTACGAAAGGGGTGCCCATGGTATACCTATCGATTATAACTACGAAATTATAACTACTGCCTATGCAGACGATCTGGTTATGTTTGTTGAATCACCAGTAGATATGCGTAGAAAAATAAACCTTTTAGTGGAATACTCTCTTTTAAGTGCGAAAACGAATTAATAGAGATTTTTAGTACGTTTAATTACCTTGGAACAATGTTTTCTAGTTCAGCGGTTTTTTTTACAAGCTTTAATGAAGGCGAAATCCTCAACCAGAATAGCAATAGCGACGGTTGATAAGATAGTCGCGGTGTCGAAGCCAAAAAGCTGGTACACAAAAGAAATGCTTTTCCAGTAGCTGGCAGTGAGTGTGCTTTGTTATTGCATTGAAATCTGGGGCTTGCGGTACGTGAATGATATTGACAAAATACAGATGACATATTATAAGAGAATTCTGGACTTGCCGAAGTACTGTCCCAATTATGCGGTGCGAAACGAAACAGAGGTGTCTCCATTGTCAAGTGAAATGTTAAGCAGGGTTTTTAACTGGTTGAAGAAAATAAATAATATGGAAGAAACTCGCATAATTGGGTTCTACAGATTATAGACATTTTTGAGAAGCAAGATATAATCGTAACCGTGGCTGACTTTAATAATTTAACGAATCTGATTGCGAAAAAAGCGGATCTATTGAACATGTATAAAGATAGTATAAGGCGTGAAGATAATGCAAGGGTACAAGAGTCAAGTAGTTTAGACATTTTTTTCTCAAGTTGGAGGGTTTAGTGTTAATAATTTAAATTATCTTATGAAATATATTCCATCAGCTATGACTAGTGTAATGGCACAGTGCCGCCTGATAACCACTAGAATGCCTAGAATACGAGTTTATGACCAGAGAATTAGACTAAATCCCGACGAAAACTGTACTTTTTGTTTCCAACCTAAGCGTGACACTTTGTTTCATGTCTTGGTCGAATGCCCAATGTATAATGAAGCTAGGGCCTCATTAATTGATAAGACAAACCAAGACAGCAGTGTGAGAGATCAAAAAGTAAATATCTTCAAAGCAGAATCTGAGGTTGATGTTGAAAAATTATACTGATTTTTTGTAAACATTTTAGTAATCCGCACTCTAATAGGAGGCGAATAATAGGTGTAATAAATCTTCTTTGTATGTAAATCCCTATACCGCACTTAGGTTTAGTCTATATTGATTAGGAAACTTTATTACTGTAGGCACCGTGCGCAAAAAAGGCTAGTTACGGCTCTGCTTGTGTAGACTTAGGTCCTACCTTAATACGAAAAATCAGATGAAAAGAGTTCAGTGTTCATGACCACATGTGTGTTTTGTGGTATTGTACGAGCCCCAGACGCAACGGGATGGTTACCTAACGAGATATAAGAACTCTCAGTGCCACTCAGCGGTGTCACATGTCGCCAAACGGTATCTCCTTTCAATTGAGTTACGATCATTTGTACCTTGGGTTCCCACAATCAACTCATGCTCCTGTACGATTGAGAACATAGCTAAGAGAAATAAATCTTGATACCTTGACCCAATTGCACTTCGGCAAAGAATTCTATCCACGCCGCACCTTGCGCGACGGGGGGATGCAGAAATTTGATTAGAACCCCTGCACAGGTAAGGGGACACCGCCAGCACTACAGTTGACTAATCGGCTTCACGTTTACGGGTTGTTCACCCTCAGCAAAAACATCACCCTTTTAAGTGTCATACGAGGCTCTCATATCTTTCCCACTAACCAGAAACATTGTTCCAACTAATCTTCAAAAATAAATCTAAACTTTTCTGTTTATTTGCTAACTTTATTGTTAGCAGGGTTGGCAGTGGTTAATATTCTAGAATCACGTAAATGCAGACACCCCTACTTTTCTTTCGTTTATACTAATTTTTTAATAGAAAATTGTCTTTTGAGATGATGTCTCGCTTTGGGCTATTAGTACTTGTTATTTTTCTATTGCTGAGTGCTAGTTGTACTAACTAGTGAAATTATAAACAGTACTGTATTTTACTAACTAGTTTGAACAAACCATCTTCTGTATGTTATAAGACCGAATCAGCATTAGTAGATTCTAGATTAAAGTATCCTGGAAATATTAGCTGATGTCAGAAATGATGTTTATTTATTCGGCTATGAAAAAATTCACCCCAAAAAGAAGACGAATGATCGTTTTCGTTGCAGATTATAATATTGTTCCAGGAGGGTAAACAACGTTATCATGGTTTTTAATTATAATACCAAAATTCTGGTAAATTCGTCGAAACTCGTTCCTACCATTCCTGACGTCCCAAGTACAAAGACTCTGCCAATTTCTTAGTTACATACTTCTCAATATTTCGTAACGGTTTGTTGAGAATATTATCCCTTACTAATTAATAATAATAATAATTTGAATAATATTTTCGTTTTAGCCATCTTACGTCTGAGAATTTATTTTTTTCAACATTACTTGTTCTTATTATTTACTATTACTCTATTTACTTATAAAAAATTTTCCAATTTTAATTGAGCGATTTTGCATAAAATGCTACGTAAGAAAGTCTTACAGATTTATTATCTTATTTAAGATGTACTAAGCAAAGTAGTTTTTTCGTAGGTCGAAAAAAATTCAAACTTAAAATTTACGTAAACTGTGGATTTAGTACTTTTTCGCGCATATTAATTAAATTTTATCTCGGCCAATCCTGTAAATGTTGATGATTTGAAAAATGCTATTTATACTATAGCTTAAGTTGAGAAGGTCAATATCAGATTTCCAGAATTCAATCATACGTTTTCTTAAATTCAGATAAACTTTACTTGAAGTCAGATCAATTTTTGCTTAATTTAAGTTAATCTTTGAATTTAAGTACATTTCTGAATGTATAAGTTATAACATTTTTAGGTATTCTTTTTCACTGCGATTGTGTCTAGAATGATGCAAAAAAATTATACATAGCTCAAAATGAACCAATTTTGAAACATTTTTAAAGTTTGCATCAAGTTAAATACACAATAAAGTTGAAATCAACATTATCTTGTAAAAATTTATCGATTTAAATAATGCAAACAAGTTATTTAATGAATTAATTCAGCAAATTTGCAATAAGATTGAACCCTCAGTTGTTGCTGTGTTTGAAAAATATCCTATATTTTCAAGAAAGATAAATACTTATTGCAGAATCTTCTGTGGGGCACATAATTTGGACCTGAGTCTAACAATTGCACTTTTCACTTTCAATATCTATTAAGATATGCTAATGTTTTGTTGGTTTTTTAACTCTATTTACCCTGCCGGAAAAAAATTACTCGTACTAGGGTTACGTCAAGATGATTACGTATGGATATTCATGGACATCTAGGTTTGAAGTAACTATAATATCATGTTCTTTTCTCGTAATTATTATTGCAAAATTACTCAGAATATTGCTGAAGTATTTTTAGCAATTTTTTTTATTAATATTGAGTTTTGTCTAAACTTTGAATTCTTTAATTTTTGCACTTTGCAAAACGATTTTTTTCGAATTTAAGAATATCTATTCCGAGTTAAATTCTTTGCTTATTCTTGAACATTATTATTTCAAAGTATACAGCTTATTATATACTTCAATTATGTTGGTTTTTTTTATCTTACAGGTTTTTTACTTCGATTAAATAAATGGAATTTACAAACTTGCTTTAACCAATTTTGTATTGTTATTATTTGAAAATGACTATCATTTCGCTTTCAGTTTTTACCTAATAATTTACTTTTAATGAAAAAATTGTAACCATTGTTCCACTATAATCAAAATTTACTATAAAATTAAAAGAAAGGGCTGAATGCTTGTGCGTCAAAAGCTCATTGTTTAAGTAATGCTCTAAAAATGAGGAAAAACCTCATTGACTGTAATTTTGGTCAAATATATTTTGTTATATGAGCGATTTCAAAATAGATTTAAATTTTGGGTTCCGAAATGCACGTGAATTGAAGTTCTAAATAATGCAAATAATTCTTATCAGTTTTCATAGATATATGTATTAGGATTTACGTTATAAATTGTGAAAGCTGTTTGACCTAGATTATATATTTCTAAAACTGATTTATGTCTAAATTACTCATTTCCTTAAACTACATTATCAAAATGATTCAGAAAAAGTTTTTGGGGATGTGCAAAAGTTTTCTGTAGATTGTACAAAATTTGTTTGAAAATTTTATTTGAATTTTTTTTCAGAGTGTATACCTTTTACGAGCGTATACAATAAAAGGCTTCGGAGTTGTTAGACTTCGGCGTTGTTATTTGTCATATTTCAAGTTCAATTCACACCATTTTTTTGAATAATCCCAAGTTTAAAAAAGGGGTTTGTTCCATAAAGCCTACAAATTTTGAGGGGAAATTTTTTTCAAAGAAAATTATCTTTCGTTTGGTTCTCTTTTTTTAGGCTTCGGAGTTGTTATTTCAGGTCCCACCTAGTTTTTTCCGTGTTCTCAGACGGCTTGTGAAGATTTATTCAATTTTAATATCATATATCGCTTTGAATTTGTTTTAATTATAAAGACTTCGAAATTGTTAGAAAACTGAGGGAAATTTAAGCCAATATTGGAAAAAAAGTTTATCAGTCCTGTCACATTTCAAATATGTGAATTAGTAGGGAGGAACACGCGAAAAAGCTAAGAATTGAATAGTTTATTACAAAAAATGTATGCCTATCTGTATTTTTGTTGTACTTTATCTGTCTAAGGCCGATGGAAATTAAGACTCATCCATATTTAGAATCTAGTAACCTTGGATTTTGACTTCCTGAACTTTTGTTTAACATTCTCACTATCAACGGCACTATACTATAAAAGTTGACCCCTGCTAATTTTTTTGAATTCACTATTTATAAGTAGTTAATATAATACGACATACTTTGAGAATGAGCACAATGCGATTGAGTCTCTTAAGTATTTCCAAGTTTCTGGATTCATCGAGTCCTTCGAAGGAACTTGATTGGTTCAATATTGTTTCTTGGTCCCTCAAATTCTCTTGAACATTATCTGTGGTGAAGAGCACCCTGACCGAGTCCAGCTCGAATATAATCTGCTTGAACCACAACTCATATGCTGCATTCGAAGAAATGAAATCATCAATTTTACGTGCAGATTCACAGTAAAAACAATGCAAGGGAAGTCATTCCCTTCTGGTTATTATTTATTTATATTAATTTACTATTATTTATACCTTGATGAGTAACAATAAAGAGATGTTCATCATGCACTTCTTTATTGTACTCTGCACTCAATAAGCGTTGAGCCGAAAGGATCTTCTCTAAGTGGAGGTATTCTCCATAAAGAAGGCCTGGGCCCTCTGTTAGCGTTTCACCATCTTGGCCAAAATCCTCGCTGAAAAAGATATACGGTTCTTTTTAGAAAGAGGAAATGTTCCGTAATCTAGCATTTCTCGAGTAACCCAATTTAAAAAACGACTGCATTTTGCTTTAATATTTAATTTTCATAAAAGCTTGGTGATGTCACTTTGAAAAATAAGTTGAAAAACTTACGATCCATTTCCAAGCGGGCAGGCCATAGTCAATGAAATACAACTTTGTATTGCTGAATGCACTGCTATTGATGATAAAAGCACAGATGTTGATTTATATTGATCACTATCGCGTCATTATTTCGTATTTTCGGATTGTTTTCCGTCTACTGATAAAAACAAGAAGATTGATCTTTAGAAAACATTTGTATCACCAAATTATGTTGAAAGCGGTATTAATAGCTGTAGTCCAAGAGACGGTCAATGTACAACTAACGTATGGACGAGAAAGCTCGCGCACGTCTCTTTATAAAGCCAATCTGAAGGGTGGAAGAGCAAAAGGGCCTAAGCGCTATTCTTTCAAAAATTGGTGTACTTACTCAAACATTCTACATAATTTTTATATTTTTACATTCTCTTCCTCTAATGAGATGGTATCAGGTTTGTGTGAAATTTGAGCCCCCCCTCCTCCCGTTTTTTTCAAATGTCCACGTTTTGAGACCCCCTGAACCCAAAAAACAGGTTTTTACATAAATGTCTGTCTGTAGATTTTTAGTTTGCTGGCACGATAACTTTCAAAAGAATTAACCTACTGAATTGGGCTTTGGTATACTCTTTAAGTGTCCTAAAACGAACGCCAAGTATGTTAGCCAGCCATTTTGGATAAAAATTCAAAAAGTGAGCACATTTTGAAAATTTTTGAGAATACTTTTTTTAGTATTTAAAAATTCTATGGACGGATTTTACTAGTACCCAAAAAGTCGAACAAAATAGTTTTATGACTTTCTTTGATAGAAGAAAAATTACCGGAGTTATAGCATTTACAAAATTCCAATAAACAAACGAAAATGAACATTTTAAGCCAAACAACCATGGAGAATAGACATAAGGAGCCCAAAGTCCTGTACATTGACTTCACTAAAAACGAGCATTTTTCTGTCGGATGTACAAATAATAACGCATCGAAATGCTAGATCTTCTCGAGCGCGGCGCTAGTGTGGTACGCGTAAAGATGGCTGCCGTTATGGTCCGTGTAAATATAACCTGATTTAACCTCAAGGTACAAACAAAAATACAAACCCGGTTATGAATACAATAAAAGTAAATTCCAAAGGAAACCTTTAGTGAATTTTAAACTGGTGAAAACTCCCATATTTATAAAATACAATAATTCTGACTTTTACGTTGAAATCTAAAAATGTTAATTATTCTCTATTCAAATCTTTATACCTGCGAGGGTTATAGTAATTCGTTAGCGCAATAATTCAAAAGTACCTACCTCGTCCATTGCAGGATGACTACAATTATACCCACTTTAAAAAAGATATTTCGCGATGAATACTATTATTTTAATCTTTTTAATTAAGTGACAATTTATCTATATGTCATTCACATATCACAGATATAAATTTTGCAAAATGTCAATAGATGTGAACATAGGCATACGCGTGCCACACCAGCGCCATACGTGGGAACGAGAAGTATTGTAACTATTTTGATACGACAAAAATTTTCTCATTTTCGGTTACACTACTTTGGTCTCCTTATGTCTATTCTCCATGCAAACAACGCACGATTTGAAAAACAGTCCAGAAAAGAAAAATGTTTCTTTTTGAACACCCTAATATTGTTATAAGACTATATTTAATTATCTTGAAAAATCGAAAATTCGCATTTTTATCGCACAAAAAAATAATGAAAAATCCGAAATTCCATTTTGCGGTCAAACTGTACAGAATACGAAAAAAGATAAATAGACCAAAATTGTGCATTAAAAAAAAGGTCTAAAAATTTGTTATTTTAATCACTTTTTGACGGGACGCGCAGTTTTAGTTTTATTTGTAAAAAACTAATTTAAGAATAAAATAAATTAAATTTTTGGACAAACAACACAAATGACGAAAATAATTAATAGAGTCAAATTTTGAAAATTTAATTTATTTTGTAGATTTCCATGAAAGTCAGTACGAGGGGGTTTTTCGAGTCATAAAACACGAATTTGGGGTTAAAACTAAAAAATTTCAAAATTTGGCTCAAATTTTGAAATTTAAAAAATTTATGTGGTAGATTTTCATGAAAGTCAGTACGAGGGGATTTTTCAAGTCACAGAACATGAATTTCGGGTCAAAATTTCAATGTGTGACTCAAATTTTGAAAATTCAATTTATTTTGTAGATGTCCATGCAAGTCAGTACGAGATTTTTCGAGTGACAAAACACGAATTTGGGGTCTAAAATAAAAAATTCCAAAATTTGGCTCAAATTTTGAAACTTTTTATTAATTTGGTAGATGTTCATAAAAGTCAGTACGAAGGGATTTTTTAAATCACAGACCACGAATTTAGGGTCAAAATTCTAAAATTCAAAAGACTCAAATTTTGAAAATTTTCTTAATATGGTAGATTTACATGAAAGTTAGTATGCGGGGGGTTTTCGAGTCATAGATCACGAATTTATGGTCCAAATTAAAAAATTTAAAAAGTTGACTCAAATTTGGAAAATTTTATTAAGTTGGTGGAACTAACAAAATTTAAAATTTGGCTCATATTTTGAAATTTGAATTTTTGTGAATTATTTGGTAGATTTTCATGAAAGTCAGTAGGGTAAGGAGGGGCAGCGCAGACCAGTTAACAGTCAATGATTTTTTTAAAGTTAACAAGATGTAGAAATTGATCCATTTTTCATTCATTTCGAGTTCTAAATTATTGTATATTATATTTCTATAAGTATTAATTATATGAATAAAACAATGATTTAATAATTCAATTATTTCGAACAAGCTGTATTTCGTCGGCTTTGCCCCACACCGGAGGGCAAAGCCGACCGCAGCTTTTTATAAAAAACAAAATATTTGAAGACGGGCAAACATAATGGTTCGCGTCTGTGGTATTTTATGTACCGAAAAAATTTCCGTTAAACATATCCAAAAAGAAGAATAAGTTATTTTTAATAAAAATAGTGATAGCTGTGATATAACCTCTTATTCGTTGACATTTCACTAGAGACGGACTACGGGCAAAGGTTTCTACCGTACCGACCGGATTGAAAATAATAATATTCAATAGTTTCTTGCATGTAGCCCAGAAGATAAGTTGCTGTTCTACATTACCGATCACTTATCGTAAACTAAGCACTTTGAAACTATTATTTTCGTCCGGCTTGCCCCCATGGTGAGGCCTCAATTATTTACGAT
>CAKNWT010029396.1:0-16629 GCA_932066315.1 Andricus coriarius | reverse complement strand
TTCAACATTCCAATATAATATATCTTTCAATATTTTCGATTTTCTTCTAAACTTTATTAGAAAACTTATCAACATTTAACTGACTAAATTCTCACAAGAAACCCACAGTTGGGCATTCACAAAACGTCAAAAATATCCGTTAGGGGAGATTATTTCTAGCACATAATCCACTTTCCCGCCCAAAGTAAGTTTCACGTAAAGTTTTGACGTTAGAATACGTCAAAAGTCACCAAATATTTTTTTAATTCATTGTAGTTTAGAATTTGCGCCCGAAAACCCGAGAATCGTAAATTTTGTAGTGAAAAACACGAAGTAAATGTCAACTTTCACAGAAAGCGCCATGGCGCAGAGAGCTGTATAACCTCTGAACTTGAATATCAAAAATCACTAAGAATTCACTTAAATTTTCCAAAATTTTTGTAAAGTTTTTATCTTCAATGATTCCGACACTAAAATTCAGTCGAATTTGGAATACAGCGTTGAAAATAAACAACGAAAACTGTCAATTTTCGGCTTGACATCACGCAGCTCAACGCAATGGCACAATTTCAAATCTCAACACTTTGACAGGTCTGCCAATCGCCGTATTAAAATTTGAATTTATTTCAATTTTTTTGTACGTTTTTACCTGAAGTATGTAAATTTTGTCAGGAAAATGATTACTTTTTGTTAAATATGGCACTGGATGTCTTTATTAGTAGATAACGTTAATATTTTGAAAATTAAATAGCACTAGATCTATAAACATAAAGAAAAACTTATATCAGGCGTACCATCATGAAATTCTTCGCGGGAGAAATCTCGATCGATTCGAGAATTTAAATATTAAATTTTCAAAATTGTCTTTAAATTTAAATTCTAATTGATTAATATTATATTTTTTCATAGATAAGGATGAAGGACTTGATAAATAAGAAGGATAATTCTCAGATCAGGAGACACTAACCTAATTTTATTTTCTCAGGAAATTTACATTTTTTCTCTGTTCGAAAGAAATGCAGATCGATTCGGGAATATTAAATTTAAACTTTAAAGTTGAAAGTATAGTTTATTATTTTATAAAGATATACAATTATAGCCAAATAATATGATATTACCAAAGAGATATTACCCACCTCATTTCTGCTATTACTGTCTTCCAGATATCGGCCATCTTGAAGGATGATTTTTTTGGTCGAAAAGGGAATTCTGCGCATGCGCAGTCGTCTGCATATTTTTAGACTTTTTTCCTTTTTCACCCACGTCAAAAATATTCACAAACGCTCGTGTTCCTTTTTGATATCATCGCAAGATATTCATAAAACCATCATTAAATTAAAGCTAGATTCGGGAGTTTTGGTACATTTAGTACATCTCAAGTGCGACTGCACTCAACCAAAAACGTGTGTTTTGTTCTGGAAAGTGGGACAGTTCGTGCGATTGGGTTGCTTCGATGTCATTGATGTCATTCATCTCTCGTGAACCTGCCGTGAACTAGATTACAAATAATCAGTAGGAAATCATCACTCCTTGTGAGTGCAGTTCTTCGATTTTGATTTAACACAAAGAGTCTGGTACAACAAAAACTGACAAGAAAGTCAATTTTGGCAGGAATTTGGTACAAGGCGCGTGACAAGTCATTGTCTATTTTCGTTACGGCGAGTTCAATACATTTTTGCATGCAAATTCTACCGAAATAGATATAGATAGCTATACCTCGGGTATATTTATATCGCTAATCTCACAAATGGAGCGGCGAGAGTAGTTTTTGAGGTTATCACATCGCAGTCTACAGGAATGATTCGTTCGGGAAAGTAGTGTCGTCAAGTTGTGAACGAAGTGAACCATAACCATGACCATGACACTCCAAACGGATTCTACTCTTGAGATGGCTGAGAAAACTGATCTCAGTTTGTCTCTTATGAATCGTGTTTATTATGCAGCTAGGGATGGAATGGCAATTACACTTTTCGCCCTCCTCAACGAAAAAACACCAGAGCAAATTAATTGTCTCATCAATCAGGTAAACCGCACCTTCAATCTCATTTTTATCTTTTGACAAACTTCTCTTTCAAATTCATACTTCTCCTAAATTTATATCAAATATTATGAACATTATATTAAAAGGCTTATATTGCAATCTGTTTGAATCACAATTTGAAATCTCAAAAGTTACTTAAATCTTAATTTTCGATTCATATTTCAATACTATCAGCTAAAAATCCTACAATTTCTCGTTAGGTATTTCCAGATCAATTCGAAACGATTCTTACGATTTCTACAATTTGACAATTTCGAAGTCTTCCAATTTTGTTTTGTTAAATGCCAAAAGTCTTAAAGATAGAGTAGGAAATATTTTTTTACAAATTTGTCTTACTTTCACACCTTAGTTTTTACAACAACAAAAAACCAATATTGAATTTTTTAATTTCACTTTATGCAGTAATAAATACAAAATATAACATATGGGTTAGATTGCATTATTATTATTTTTGTGACATTATTTTTGTGACTAGTCAAAGGGGTTTTAATGAATTATTTACAGTGTTTCTGGCCGTACGCATGTTTAAAAGCACCTAAACAGTGAGTTAAATATGATCATTCCGATATCATGACAGACCCATATTTGAGACATCGTAATAACAAAAGTAACAATATTTTAAAACTTTTGCCTCGTCAAGTCGTTTCAATTATCTTTCAATTAAAGATTCTAATAGTTGGTTTGCCGAAAAACAAACAATTTTCCTGCCAAAACAGAGGTGACGCCCCTATTCTGCAATTGCAAAAAATATGAATTAATCAATTTTTTCATTGTAAAAATTACTATAAAAAATAAGCGGGTTATTTTTGCATTAAGAATCGTTGCCAGATACAAAGAGAATTGAACTTAGGTGCACGTGACTGTATTTTCAGAAAATTTCAGTTTCTGTAACATGATTTCAGTAGGAAATGAACTAATCTATCAATATGAGGATTCAAATATAACTCTGGTCACAAACTCTTTTTAATATCATGAGCTCTTTACATTTATTGAATACAATAAAGAACAAATATTATTTACTCTGCGTTTCTTTTCCATATATCTATAATCCTGTTTATATATTTTATGTACCGGTGAACAATTTTAATGATTTTTAGTTTGCGAAGTTCATTTGCCTCACTCTCTTAGTTAATCTATTAATTCAGATCATCTAGAACTGATTTCTTTGTCGCACGTTGGCATAAGGTGAACGATATTAAAAAAAAAGACGACGCACGTGTGCCCGAACTATGTTGGCTCTCGAAGTTGGCAAGAAGCCAGAGATGGCTACGTAGGACCTTTCAAACAAAGAATCAAACGAACAAAGAGCGTTTAATCTAATTAATATGATGTTCAAGTTTTATATTATGATTCTACACCTCTTTCTAAATTAACGAAGCTTTTATTTTTTAATTTATTATCGTCCATTTTCTACGTTAGCATTTATCTCATTTCATCAGTAAGTTATATCTTTCGATGGGAATTTCTCAGAGTTGTCAGTTTCCCAAAATTCGATGTCCTATCTTGAAATAGACCTGATTCGATCTATACGGCTAAGTTTTCGATTTTAATGTTCATATTTCTACGTGATTGAAAGACTTTTAAACTTGGACACTTAAATACCTGTTTTTTTTTTAAATTTCAGTTCCTTTAACTCTAGATACTGAAAGACTATGAAATTATTTTCTAAAAACTTTAAACTACCGTTAGCCGGGGCTCACCGGAACATGCTGAGGAAATCGGGCCACTCATAAATTTATATTTTATATTCGTAGTGGCTAGCCTGCCGGCGCGCCGGCAACGACCAACCTTGCCGGCGCCGGCAAGGTTTCTCGTCGCCGGCTGTTTCTTTCCTCCCGGGTGTGAAGTTCCAAAAAGCGCGTAGCGATATATTTTCAAGCACTGATTACAAATATGGCTATGAAAATTTCAAACAAACAAAAAAACAATTTTCAAGGTCAAAACTTGAAAAACAACACACGTTTTTAAAAAGACTGATTGGTTGTTTATAATTTCATTTCTTGTTTTCATTTTCTTGTAGAGACTGTTTAGTTCAGTTTCATTACGAAGTTTCGATGGAAAAAATATTTATATAAGATTGTCATTTTCTGTATTTTTGTTTAAAAAGACGCTTGAAAAACTTTACTTGCAATTTTTTTGAATATTCATGTCACGTGTCATATAGCCTATCGTCTTAACAAAATTATCTAAAGTTTTAACCAAGATAAGATTTTTGCTTTTTGCTGTAGAACGATTTTTTATAAAAAGTTGCGAATTTGCAAGGGAAAGTTGTACGTGAACAGAAATTATATGTCGAATGTGGGATCGTTGCGTTTCTTTAAAAAATCCGTTGAGATGTTTCAAAATGCTATTCTCGAAGTCCAAACAGGCAGAGTTTCCTGAATTATTTTATTATTTTGTGTTCTTATACTTACGAGGTTATGAAGAAACAACATATTAGGTTATGATTACACTGAAATTAAGTTCGTATTTTTTACTTTTTACTTATCATATTAGTTTAATTTACATTACAATAACAGAATATTACAAAAAAGCGGTTTTTGCCTTTTTATTGAAATAGCCCCATAGCCCCACCCTGAGGTGTAAAGACGAATACACTTTGATTAGCAATAACTGGTTACTTATAGCTAAATTAAGTGTTTTAACTTCGCAATATCCAAAACATGGGGTCTAAATTTATATATTTGAAGCAATAATATCTAATTATGATTCATTCGTATAATTTATTGAGAACAATCTAAAAACATATCCCGCCGTGGAGTTAATTACTCCTGCAATCTAGCATACGGTCTCTGTGCAATTCCATGCATTCTTATGCAATCCCATGCAATAATTTGCAATTCCATGCAATCTGTTACAATATCTTGTAATCTCCCCTTACGAAAAAATATATGGGAAATTCAGTATATAGGTCTATAATGATTTTCTAATAATAAATTTCCTAAATTTGTTTCGCGATTCTTGAAAACTCATTATAAGAAAATCAGTATGTCAATAAAGAATGTTTGAATATTGAAAAAGTTTATCCAAAAAATAGAGAGAAAATACAAACGAATAATTTATTCAAGGTAGGATGTCGGCAAATTTTAAGGGATTTCAAGGAATTCTAAAGAATTTTCATGGATTGTAAGCTGTTTTGTCAGATTTCTTATAAATTTCACGACATTTTAAAGATTTCCAAACATATCAGGAGGTTTTAAGGGACTGCAAAGGATTTCAACCGAGGGACTTCCACTGATTTCAAAGATTATTAAATTACTTTAAGGGGTTTCCAAATATTTTAACTAACTTAAAAAGATTTAATCGATTTTTAAGCAATTTCGAAGCATTTCGAGGGAGTTTAAGGGATTTTAAAGATTTCCAAACATCAGGATGTTTTATGCGATTCCAAAGGTTTTTAACCAATTTCGAGAGACTTCCACTGATTTTGAGGCCTTTAAAAGGATTTATAGGATTTGTAAATATTTCAACAATTCTTAAAAGATTTCATCGGGTTTCAAGAGATTAAAAATATTTTTTCGAATTTTTTCGAGATTTCAAAAATTTCAAGGGATTCCAAAGAATTTTGCAGGATTTCCAAAGATTTCAAGATATTTCTAGTGATCTTTGGAAATTAAATTAAATTTGAAAGGATTCCTAGCGCTTTGAAAAATTTCAAATGATTTTCAGGAATTTCACAAGATGAAAGGATTTCAAAAATTTATAGCGATTTAAATGTTTTTTTTTAGAAAACTTCAACCAATAAGCTTACTGTAATATGAATTCCAGAGAATTTCCATGGATTTTAAGCGATTTCGTCAGACTTCATAAAAATATCACAATTTTTCAAAGATTTCCAAACAAAGCAGGAGGTTTTAAGGAATCCCAAAGGATTTAAACCAATTTCGGGGATTTCCGTAGGTTTTAAGGTTTTTAAAACGATGTTATAGGATTTATAAATATTTAAACTAATCTTACAAGATTTTATCGGTTTTCAAGAGATCAAAAATATTTCCACAGATTTAAACAATTTTCCAAAGATGTGAAAGGATTTCAAAGAATTATATAGTATTTTCAAATATTTCAAGGGATTTCTAGTGAACTTTGCAAAATAAATTAAATGAAATTTTGAGTGATTTCTAGCGATTCCAAAGGTTTCAAGGAATTTTAGGGTATTTCAAGGAATTTAACCATATTTAGAGGATTTTATTTAATCTCAAAGGATGTCAGAGATTTCTAAAGATTTTAACGTTTTTTCCAGAGATTTTTAATGAATAAGTTTAATTCAAATTATATTCAAGGGATTTCAAATGATTTATACTTTACGGAATAAATTAAATTGTATTTGAATGGATTTCTACGGATTTCAACAATTCAAGGAGAGATTAAGATTTATAGGACGTTGAATTATTTGGAAGATTTTGAGGAATTTTACAACTTTCAATAGATGTAAACAAATTTAAACAAATTCTGACAGATTCCAAATATTTCAATAGAGTTAAAAATATTTCCAAAGGTATCAAGGGACTTCAAGATATTCCAAAAAGTTTTTATATGGATTTCAATTCAATTTTAAGAGATTTTGAAGATATCTAGGGAATTCACAGATTTTTTCTGTGTAAAGTTTATTTGTGCAGAATCGCTATTTTGGTGTACTTTAATATGAAATTATGAGTGGTTTAAAGTAAATCCCTCCTTTGTAGTTTCTTTACTTTTTTAGATTGATTCCTTTTATGTGTTTGTATTATTTATTCCAATGCTGATTATCCTTTCATTTTTTCCATATAATGATTTTCTATAATGCATTTTCTATAATCCATGTAATGTTTTGCAATCCCATCTAATCCTTTGAAATCCCATGTAATCTTACAATTTTGCAATCTAGTATACACCAAAAGTCTGAGTAATTAGCCCCTCGTGTCCCGTTTAGCCCCGTCTTACGGTAACTAAGCTTAAATTCTTTCAAATTGAAGCTTTTATTTTATTCATAGAGAAATTAAAGTTTTCTGTTTTTATAATCAAGGATTTTTCCGTTTATAATATTTATTTTTACAAAAGTAAATACTGTTAAAAGTGAATTGAATCTCCCATAATTTAAAACAAGATTAATCTAAAAATATTTAATACTTCAATTGCAGAAAGTTTTACAAGAAGATGGACAAAGATGTACTCCCCTAATAGTCGCCTCTCGTTTTGGTCATGACCGAGTGGTGAAAATGTTGCTAGATAAATTCAAACCGGATCTAGAAGAAGAGGGGACTGTCAAATTTGATGGCTACGTAATTGAAGGTGCAAGTGCTCTCTGGTGTGCTGCAGGTAAATTAATCAAAAAAGAAAACATATTTTAAACATTTACCATCTATTCTATTCAATTCAAATTCTGAAATTATTCTTGTTGAACAATATTTTTAGGTGCTGGGCATTTGAATGTCGTTAAGACGCTCGTGAAGGCAGGAGCAAATGTTAATCATCCAACGAAAACCAATTCCACGCCTCTGAGGGCTGCTTGTTTCGATGGAAGATTAGATATCGTAAAATATTTAACAGATCACCGAGCTAACATTCACACAGCCAATAAATATAACAATACTTGCTTGATGATTGCTGCTTACAAAGGACATCTCGACGTTGTAAGTTTTTCATTTACACAAGAAAAATATTTTTAAATTGTCCCATTTTTATTTCTCGTCGATAAAAGTTAGTATTTTGGTGAGGTATTTAGCTTTATTTCTATAATAACCAGAGTAGTCCGAGGCCGAGAAAATCGGAACTTTTGGAGACCGGGAAATGACGTTGAATTTTTTTTTTTATCGAGAATTTGTTTAATCCGTAATGGAAAAAACTACAGAATCACTGTAAATGTCACTTGATATTACAATTTTCCCCGTTTCCCTTTTCTTTTTGGCATTCCAAATCAAATAGTCTAAAATGTAATCAGATAAATTAAATAAAAATTTTAATTATTAAGAATTATACAGTTCCAAATTGAAAACCTCAAATTTTCTTCTTCTTTGAATTACTTCGAATTAAAAACAAACAGATCACTTTTAAGTTTGATGCGTTCAGAATTAAAGTTTTAGATTGAAGGATTCAAAATTGTTTGTTTTCAAACTCAGAATTGTCCAATTTAAATGGATAGCGTTCATGATTTCAAAGTTGGCTAATTTTAGATTGACACTTTCGAAATTATACCACTTAGAATTGAAAGCAAATTAAATTATAGATTCAATTCATTTGATCTGAAATTAACCAAAAAGTTTAGAGAAACATGGTTGTAATTGGAAATTTTGTTTAAAAAAATTGACTGTTGGAATTGTTTTATGAATGTTTAAAGAACGCAGTTGCTATTAGCTGTTGAAGCCTTGGCAGAGATAATATTATATCAACGAAAGTACTTTTATTTAAAATTATTTTCATAGTATGACAAGAGATTCTTTTCCAAGAATTTTCTGCTTTACGTCGTAGTATATTGACATACCATAAAGTAAATCAACATATGCTCATAGTTTAAACAATGATTCTTGCAAAAGAGATGTTGATTCAATTATATATTTTTATCTCTGCCTAGGTTTTAGTTTTTAATACAATTTTTCAATCGGAAATAAAGTTAGTCGCTGCTTCCACCTTTTTATCTTGAAATTTTATTGATATGCCTGTTATTTTCTGATATTTTAATTTTGACGACCTTACCTACATTTTAAATTATTCGATTTTACAGATGTGAACTTGAATTTTTCAAAGTGTACAATTTTGTATTCAATTTAAATGTGTCTTTAAGTTTGAAATAAGTTTATAATAAAATAATTAACTTAAAAATTCTTTATTCTTGAAAATTTTAATATAAAATTTTTTTAAATTCGAATCGCTTTAATTTAAATATTACAATATTAATGGCATTTAATGTAATATTGTACGATTGTAAACACTTCTAATTCAAAATCATGCAATTTAGAACGCTTTGACTTTGAGAAATTGTTTAAGTTTAAAGGTCTCGAAGAAAACTGTTAAATATATTGCAGAAAATAATCAAGCTTTATAAAAGTTATTAAATATTGAACGCTTCAATCAAAAATATTTATAAAATTTGGAATGCATCTTCATAATTTTTTAAAGGTTTGAATTTTTAAATTTAGACGACCGGGAAGGTTTTGAGAACCGATAAATGGTCAGGTTTTTTCCCCGTGGTTTGAATGGCCATCCTGAATAAACTATACTTATAATATTTTATTTTAATGACATATTAATGAAGTTCTTTAAAATAAAATTTTTGTAAATTTAGGTCAGTTTTCTTTTGGAGAACGGTGCAAATCCAAATGAAAGCGCTCACTGTGGTGCAACAGCTTTGCACTTCGCATCTGAGTGTGGTCACTGTAAAATAGTATCCGAATTATTGAAACACGGAACAAAAATGACAAAGAACGTCAGTGGAATGACGCCATTGATCGCAGCTGCCGAACGAACGAGAAGACACGTAGTGGAATGTCTAGTGTCGAGAGAAGAGGTCAAAAAAGAAGAAACTATAGAAGCTTACGAATTACTCGGAGCCTCATATGCCAACGACAAGGATAATTATTGTCTCAGTTGGGCCTATTCATATTTAAAGAAAGGAATGCAACTTAGGTAATAATAAAATATGAAATTCAAAGTAATCTTTTCTTCAAATCATAGATTGTTTATTATGCAGTTATATTTAATCAATCGTTTGTGAAATTCGGGTCTCGAGCCAATACAGAATATCTGTTTGTAAATGAGGAATACCACTTTTTTTTTTGTTTCAGGTACAGTGATCCTGAAAATATAATTTATAAGAAAAGGTCTGAACCAGTGCCAGCTTATGAAAACTGGCGAGAGTGTGAAAATTTGGCACAATTATCGAGTATTAAAAATGACCAGAACGCCCTTCACATGGAATCGCTGGTTATTAGGGAAAGAATATTAGGTAATGTTTTTAAGATTGACCTCGAGTTTGGTATCTTTAGCGTTTTGCGAAATATTATTGGGAGAATTCTAGGACTGTGAACGAGCCCTTTAATTTTAATATATAATCTTAATTCTCTGGGAATTTTAGGAATCCACAATCCCGAAGTGCCACATCCAATTATCTACCGAGGAGCAGTTTTTGCAGATGCGGCTCGATTCGACAGATGCATCGACCTGTGGCTTCGAGCCTTAAAATTACGACAGTTGAATAATATTTCCGTTGTCAAGGATCTGCTTAGATTTGCTCAGGTGAATTAATAATTTTTGTCAAGTTAATTATAATTTCTTTTTGTAATCGACGATCGATAGGTTGATCACTCTTAAAGCCTGGCGTACAAGTTTTGGTGAAATCTTTTGAAATCTTTGAAAGTTATGCAGTCTTTAAAATCTTGAAATATGGTGTGCACTTAAAATTCGATTGGTCAATCTCTCGTTGACAACACAAGTATGTATTAAAGGCAATGCAGCTGAAAATCTAATTTTGATCATTATTTAGGTATTCTCCCAGATGATTCACGTGGGTGTCCATCTCCAATTTACACAAGTTTTGAGTGTTCTTGAAGCGAGTGTTATAGAAATAGAGAGAAATAAAACTAAGATCCATCATCCAGAGCCTAAGGATGATGTTGATCAGTTTATCGTAAGTAAAGTGAGTTTCCAGTGCTCCGCTTTCCTAGAATCGAGACATCAGTGTTTCAGAACAGGTAGAAAGGTTCTAGGAGAGCATTAAATTCATGACCAGTTTTCGAAAATATTTATTTATTTTAAAATTGGAATTGCGATTGGTTTTGCAGGATGAGATGGAATCGAACATCACAACGACCCTTTACATCTTGACAATTCTAACTAAACTGATAACTCTGAATGAGAAAGGAGACGACAAGGCAGATCTCGGTAAAGCCCACTATTTAGTGCATAAATTATGCGCACTTCAAGCTGCTCTCAGAGATGGGCAGACTCTTTTACACCTTGCTGTGAACGCTGAAACTCCTGTAGATGATTTCCACACGAATGATGTCTGCAAGTAAGTTTATTATACCTATTTAAATTTATATTCGGGTGAAAATCCAACAGTTGACAATGTCTTGTTCCTGGAATATTGTACACTTGTTTTTGGAGGAATAATTTGCTTAATACGCCTGTTGGATAGATACGACAGCGCCACCAATTTGGAACTATTGAGAAGAAATTTGAATTCAATATTAACGTAAAATCTTATAGTAAACAATTAATTTTAAACCGAAGATTAATATTTTTGATTAAAATGAATTGATATTCACTGCTTTTTTTCATAAACATTGCCCAAATAACTTCGAGATACCCAATAGTCCGCGTGTCAGATGGCGCTGTTATCAAAGTCACAGAGGTACCCTACAGACGTATTACAGGGGATTAAATATGCGTAAATGTCATCCGATAACGTGTCCCTGATTACCGTTTTTCAAATTTATGTCGTTATATCTTTTAAAAGAAAATTTAAGATGTAATTGTTAATACACGCTTTTTTTTAGAATTAATTGCAGAATTACAAAACAAAGCTTTCATCTCATTTCAAATTATAGTTACAGAGCTTACTTCTTAAATGTTCTTGAGTCTGTATGCTATCCGATAAAAAACAGTTTTTCATTAATTTGATGGCTTAAGAGTTTAATTTTCCCATTTAAATTGATTGAGAATGAAAGATTGTTGAGTATACTTCAAGACTTGAAAATTTAGTTGCACTTAAAAGTGTCTTTTTTTGACCAAAATAACCGATTTAGAAGCCCGATAAAAGATCGTAAAACAAATTTTGTGTTATATGCGGTAACACGAGTTTATTATTAGAAGAAGCATATTTTAGAGGTGAGCTTATGAAGGAAATATTATTAAAAACATTTATTTATTAACTGTTTAACACTTCATTGGTAATTATAGATTCATTCTTCATCTCGAAAATCATGTTTTTTACACTCATTGTAGTTAATATGAATAGAAAAAAAATGTTTTATGATCGGAAATACTTTTTTTCTATTAAATTCAAACTCGAATAGTTCCAAACTTTTAATTTTCACCCATTTAGATGTTTATATTTATATTTAGGTACCTTTACTCATTTCCAGTTGATTCTTTTCTAAGGATGCTCAAATTTTTACAGATTTCCTTGTGCAGCTACAGCAAAATTGTTGGTCCAATGCGGTGCTGATGTTAATGCAATGGACAACGAGAGAAATACACCACTTCACGTAATTGTTAGTTATGAAAAACCAATAAGGTTCGTTTTTGAAGAAGCATTTTCTTTGATTTTTTCTTGTATTGGGCAAAATTTAATTATTTAATAAAAAAATTTTCAGTGATTTCATGACTCTACATGCAATTATAATGGGATTGATAGAAGCTGGAGCCCATATGGACACGGTGAATAGTCAAGGAAAAACACCTTACGAGGCCGCAACGACTGGTTCGTTAAACAATCACTTTTATTCCAGTCCTTTTGTTTGAGTTGGAATACTATTTTTTATTTTGAATGAAGTTATTCTGCTAGTTTTCATAAAAGGGGTTCCTACGAAATCTGAAAAGTTGGTATAGGTGACTAAAAAAGCGAACCAATTTTCAAAACGGAAACTTAGTTCAGGGCCCGATGTCTTTGGTTTTTATATTTTCGAAACAGATTATAAGAAACGTAATTTATAATTAAATCTTCCTATGTAATAAACTAGATAAAATGGAATATCAGAGAAGGCACGACATTTTTTACTGTCAGGTGGCTTTATTATTACTATTTATTTTCATTTTCTGAAAAAGCTGTATTTAAATGTTTAGTGGAAATTTTAGAACGCTTAAAGCTTAAAATCATTCTACTTTAGAAACGTGTAAATTTGAAAGTTTTCAAAGTCAAAGTGTCAATGTAATAAATGCGAAGTATTTAAATTTAATATTTGGAAAAGGCTTACAGTTTTGGAATCCATCAAATTTTAATGTATATGTTTTAAGTGTGAGTTAAAACTTTAGTTTTCGAAGTTGTCTAGATTTACATTTCGAACTTTAGGCTTTTGTCATTATTTTTATAACATCCCAGTTTTACGAAACATAGAATACGAA
This sequence comes from Andricus coriarius, assembly GCA_932066315.1. Lineage (NCBI taxonomy): Eukaryota > Metazoa > Arthropoda > Insecta > Hymenoptera > Cynipidae > Andricus > Andricus coriarius. The sequence continues at coordinate 3,572 of CAKNWT010029396.1, read as the reverse complement.
TGCTTTAAGTATTCGAAATTTTCAAGTATAAAAGTATACAATTATTGAAACCCTAAAATTTAAAGTTTTTAAATTCTGGATTTCATCAAATTTGAAGGCCTTAGCTGCTTGAAATTTTGGAAGCATTGAACCTTGGAATGGAAGCCTTATATTTGAGATGAGTTTGAGATTGAAAAAAAAAACAATTTAATTATCATCAACATTGAAAGTTTACAATTTTGAATCTAACAAATCTGAAAGCTTTGAATTATTCGATTAATTCCAAATTTTACAAAAGTTATGATTTACCCAAAAGGAAATTTTTCAGTGCCAAAGCGTTTTTAATTTCCAAAATTTGTTACATTTTGCCTCAGAAAATTTGGTAACAACCCTGATAATAATAATTTCAACTTTTTGGACTATTAAATAAACAAATACTTTTCAGGTGTAGCTGAAATAATATTGCGGACTCAAACCAAGTTATCCCTGAAGTGTATGGCTGCAAAAGCAGTGAAAACATACAACTTATCCTACTGTGGCAGTGTACCTCAATCCCTGGAAAGTTTTATAGAACTCCACGGATCTGGACTCAATCAAGGTTGAAGTCTGTGAGTTACAAGTTTTCAAATAGCTTCCATAAACTTTGGATCGCAATCCGATCTACAAGACTTTATCAAAATCATTTCAAATGTGCGTCTTCGTCTTTAATACTACAGAAAATCGTGCCAGGATGTTATGTTATATAATTAAATAATAAGTTATTATTATAATTTAAAAACCAATGAAACCGTGAAATTATAAATGTAAAAGACTACGCTTATTATTATTTTATAGTATTTTTAAAGAATTTGACTGGAAAGAGTTTTAAAAACTGAGAAAGTCCTGATTTACAGTAGTTTATACTAAATCTTTTCTTTTGAATCATAAAGTTCAATATTGGCACGATTTACTCCTATGGTTATAGATAAAACTCAATTAAGAAAAGGGTTTCTTAGGCTGCAGGAATAATCTGATTTTCTTATGTTATCACTGCTCATAACAAAAAACAGCGCTGTAACATCAAATTTTATTTTTTACCGCAATTCTAGAAGAAAATCGGAAACGAACATATACATTTTTCTTTGAATACTCTAGGGCTGAATGGAAAAATCAAGTAAGTAGCATTTGCGATTGTGATTATTTTCAGGCATATTTGCATGGAAAAAAATCTCTTTGGCAAATGTCACTTGCTAGGTTTTTCTATTGGGTAGCAGTGATTAATATTCATGCCGAATTTCAATACTTTGAAATAAATATTGCAGGTTTCCTGTATAGTCTACGAAACTCTAAAAAACGAAGAAATTTTCATTAGCCACCATCGTATTATGAAAAGCGCCCAATAGCCACTTGTTGTAATAATGTGTGCCTGAGTATCAAGAAATGAATTATACTCTCAAAGTATATATCGAATCATTTCATTTTTTGTTTATACTTGAGGCATTTTCAAATATACAATTTTTAAGTAATATTTTTGAATCATTTCGTGTGCAATTGTCTTTTTCTATTTTTTAATACACTGAAATCTTTTTTGTCTATTTTACATTTCCAGTAAACTCTCAAAATTAAAAGTAACATATTATTTTCTATGTTTCTGAAGTCTTTTGGAATATCAAATACAAATTCAATTTTTAAAGCTGATGGTTGTGTAGGATTTTTTTGTTTAGAAATTTATAGATGTCAAAAAAATATAAAATTATATAATGATTATTATATAGGTAATTATTGGCAATGCTTTCGTGTCAAAGTGTTAAACTACATTTGTAAATATACATAAGTCATTCAAGTTGGTTTAATTGTATGTGTGTTTGGTTGTAAAAGTACTTATAAGTAAGAATATTAATAACTCTCGCAAATAACAAGGAAATAACTTTACTTAAATCAGAGAATAAATGAAAGGTAGAGCTAAGCTGTATTTTAATGTAAAAATAAGAAATATTTTTTTTTTTTTTGTAAACTATTCTTTTTTTAAAGAAAATATAGATTAGCTACTACCTGAGTGGGAAATGACTATGTGAATATTGTGAAATAACTTTTACGAACATTTGTGATAAAAATTATGACTGCAAAGCGAAGATATATTCTTATATTTTTTTCATCCTTGTGAAACAAACAAGGTTTTAATGTATAAGAGTAGGTAGAGATATTCATTTATTATACGAAAAAAGCAGAGATACTTGTAGTTTACAATTTTCATTGTAATCAAAATGACTCATTAGAAATTGTAAATAGATCAAATATTTTCTCACTAACATAACGAAACATATTATTTATATAAAAGGTTCAGCATAAATAATTAAAGAAAATGACCATTGAATTGAAAGATTTTATTGAATTGAATATTTTTATTCAGACATTTTTATAGGTAGTCATTATGATCCCAATGTGAGATTTCAATAATGAGCAGGACAATTTTGGTTTGCTGAGATAATAAAAAAGGCAGTGAAACTGCATTGCTCTTCCATTATGTACTTCCTGACAAATATAATACATTAAAGCAGGTATTTTTGCGTTAAATATATCAATCTTACTAAGAAAATATATGTTAAAACTTCTATAAAACGTAATCACGCATATTTGTAATCGCATAAGTCGAATTGACAATTTATAGGAATATTTTTACATAAATTTAACACATGGAAGCAATTTTTTTTGACTGCGATAAAATCTCAGGATTCAAAGCGAGCGTGAATTGTTTAAAAATATCTTTCACTCACTGTCTAAAATACAATGTACAAATTTTCAAAATAGATTTAATTTTTCGCATGTAAGATACATAAAATTAAAGTATTTGAACAACTAAAAAATCATATCTAACAAATCGATCAATGTATAATACATAAAAACACATATAAAAAAATACAATAAAAAATAAAAACAGATAATAAAATGTTCGAGACTCTGTTTTGCAAATTCTACCAATATTTCTGCAATTGTTTCCTAGTTCGTTTAAGTTAGATACACGTTACGTATGAAATGCTATTTCTTACAGAAGATGTTCCTATGTTTATGAAAATTGAATAAATCTAGAAATGGAATAAAAACAGTTATTTTCTCTTCTCTAAAACAGACATATAATATGGTTCTTGTAAAAATTCTGGAAAACTCTGTTATTTTTATCCCGAAGACGTCTAAAATGCAGTGCGTCTAGGGACGGGATACCGAAGTACCAAAGCACTGTCTGCGGATATAATTGGTAAAGTATTGTCACAGTGGTGATTCACCAAATGACTTACGCTATCGAACACACGATCCTTTGTGCGTACCTGTGAACAAGATTTAAATATCAGGTAGATTTTACATTATTTTTATTAGAAATTTAAGAAAATACTAAATAGCAATTTTAAACGGAAGACTGCTTACAACTCCTTCAGGATCTATCAACAATAAATGTTTCGGCGTGCCATTATTCATGCCAGTTAATACGTATTGACCCGGCGATCCTTGCGATTCTCGAACTAAAAAATCACCGTCCTGGAAATAAAATCATCATTTAATGAAAATTGTAGAGACTACCAAATTTAAAGGTCTTGCATAGAAAAGTTTCGTCTTCAAAT
>CAKNWT010029289.1:0-13373 GCA_932066315.1 Andricus coriarius | reverse complement strand
ACTGTTAATTAAATGGGATTCTAAAGTGCCCGATGGCACGTATTAATATTTGAATTTCGAAACAAAAAAATTACGGATTTTGTTTCTCCGGAAATAGAAACTTTGGGGGGTGGGCGCAACTTTCCTTGTTACTCGAAAATCTCTTTTTGTCCATATAAAATCTTTATTTTGCAATATTTGTCCTTGTAGAATAATTTTTATTTTCCTCCCGATCAACCCTATATTTGTTGAAGCAGGTTGGCCTCTGACCGGGAAAACCGGGTATTAGCCTGGAATTTTGAGCACCGGGGAAGAGTCGGGAAATGGCCGGGAATATTTTTGTAAACCGGGTTTTTTTTTTAATTTTGCAATAAATATCATCTTGCTCTTAAAAATTTTTTTTGGAGTGGAACAGTTGTCTTTTTTAGTTAAGAGTGAATTCTTTTTCTTTGAAAACTGTAATTTTTATATTTTTTGTTGAAAATACAATTATTTTGTTAAACAGTCATTATTTTTGGATCGAAAATTTAACTGTTTTGTTGAAAATTTGTCTTTTTGGATAGATAATTCAACTAATTGGTTGCAAATTCAGCTGTTCAGTTGAAATTTTGCGGGGTTTGTTTGAAAATTCAACTATTTGGTTGAAAACTCATCTTCCTTGTTTGAAAGCTAACTTCTTTGGTGAAAACTTAGCTCCTTGGGGTTAAAAGTCAAATATTACCTAAAGCATTCGACTCCTTAGCTGAAATACTCAACTCTTTGGTTGGAAATTGTTCTTTGTTGTTGTAAATTCCACTATTATGTTGGAAATGCAATATACTTTAATTTGAAATCTTAGGAATATGATGATATATTAGTTTTATTTAGCTTGTAGTTCCAAAATGTTTAATTCTTAATAAAATGTATATAATAAAGCAATTAGTATTGCATAATTATTATTGTAAACGCTTAAAATTCAACCGGGAAGAATGAATTGGGAAACCAGGAAATAGCTCAGTGGCCACCCTGTAAAGACTTTATAAATATGTATTTGCTTAAGTTTAAATGCTGAATATATGCTATACTTAATTCTCAAGCTTTAAGCTCTACTAAATCAATGCCTTTTTTTCGCAGATTCATTATTGAACTCCAATCATCGCCCCAAGTCGCTATGCATCAATCAACCATTGCCACGTAGCTTTGAAACCATCAGAGGAACATCTTAAGTTTGACATGAATCATCGATAGTGAAGGAAGACACTGACCAGAGTCTGCAATAAAAAAATCCTCTGGAGTGGAAAGTTGAGGCGCGATGCACAGAAACCTAGTAATGGATGAATGGGAGTGAGCACAGCCCCCAAAAGTTTGTGGAGTGGGTGCAGGCGAGGACACAAGTCGGAGCCTCTGGATGTCGTGGCGGCACCCTTGGCAGCGTCAGTGGCAGTGATGGCCCCTGCTCTGACGGAAGGCGGTCCTCAAAAGCCTGAAAATTTGCTTCCTTCCTTACCAGTCGGCGGATTCCTCTCCCCCAAGCAGGCCGCGAAAATCTGCCAGAACCGCGAGGTCCTGGCTAAGTTTGTCGTTTCCGCCAACGTCCAGCCTTCCAAGATTGACGACCAGTACCTCCTTGGCATCTCCAAGAATCTGATTCGTGATGTCATCAACTCCAAGTACTCCAGTGGTCTCGATAACTTGTCTGGTCTTGATAATTTGTCTGGGTTCGCGAACGGATCTGACCTGATCTCAGACAAGGACTTCGCCTTCGAAAAAGTGTTGGAAGACGAGCGGCCGGTCGTCCCGGACAAAGAGCCGCAGACGACCGACATTATAATGAACGACCCATCTATGGGTGATCAAGCGGATAATATGTGTTTCCTGAAATCAAGCAACGTCCCTTTGGCTGACTCTGTAACTGCTAGCGACGAAAAGACCCTCGACGTTGATCAAATCATGGGTTTCAGCGACGAGAAAATCACTGACCCCAACACTCCCGAGGTCGCGGATATTGGACAGAATGTGGAGGATATTTTGCAGGTGATCAAGTCGATGGAAGGTGCGGAGAGTGCGGAAGGCATTGCTCTTAGCAGCGAACCAGCCCAAAGTGTCGCTGACAGTGTCGAGATGTTCTCCGGGTCGGAGATGTTTCCATCTTTTGAGCAGAACTTGCTCAATGATGAAGACTTTGTTGGGCTTTGTACAGAGTATGCGAATCCCACCGAAGATATTGAACAGCTCAAGGTCCAGAATTTAAAACCACATGAGGATCTTGTGGCGCAGAATCAATTTGAGAATGAAAGGCGGTGTGCGTTTTTGTTGAGGAGACTCCGGAAGCTTCAGGCTAGACTTGTTGGAAGGCATGTTGCTGAAGAGAATACGGGAGTTCTTGAAGTTGCTCATAATGGAGTGAAGCAGTACTTTTTTCAAGAGTTGGCGGGAATTGGGTCGAAATCTGCGGCGAGGAGCAGTCCGGAAGTGAATAGTAGTATGAACAACTTTTTGGAGAAGATTGAGAAGACTTGTGCGACTCAGAGCAGCAGTGTTAGTAGACAGCGTGCGTGTTGCCGGTATTTTGGTGCGGGGTCGAGGGATAATTCGGGTGTAGGGGCTGGGAGTTCGAGCAGACATCCTGCTTTTACTGCCTCTCAGATTAATATCAAGGGGGAGGAAGTGGAGAAGGTGGCTGGGCCTCTGGCCGCGCATTTGCACCTAGTGGAATCCAAGCTGGATTCGGACTGTACTGCATCGAGCAGCGGTGGCGAGAGTTGTGATGAGATGCAGCCTTTTAACAATCTATATCAGGAAAAATTGCCTATGTGAGTTAAATTCTTGTTTTTGAACAATTTATTTATTTTTTTAATACATACATCTCTAGTGACCAGTGGGCACCTCTTTTGAACACAGCGCTATCTAAACCCGAACTATTGGGAAGCTAGACATTTTTAGAGAACTATTAATGACAAAAATTAAATGAATATCAATTCAATTCTATAAATAATATTACATTGAGATGAAAAATTCATTATTTATTATATACTTTTTTGTTCATTTTTACTACAAAAATTTGTAATAGCAGTTTATGATTTCAATACAACAGTATAGAATAAAGATATAATAAATAATCTATGTTTTTTCTCATTAATATTGCTTGTCAGATGGCGCTGTTGTTATGTTAACAGTTTTAATTGAGGACGATTGAGATTTTAGGGCCCTTGATTATTTCTTGACATTAATGGTCGATGTAGGGATTGATTTAACTGTTTCTTTTTATCCGAGACTTTTCTTATTGTTAGACTCTCAGGGGAATATTTTCTATTATAAAGAGTGTTTATAATTTTTTAAGAGAGATCTGTTTTTAGATTTGTAATTAAGCATAACCAGGAAAAGTTGTAGATATGAAGGATTGGTTAAGTGTAACTGCAGTTGCAGAGATCTTATGAAAGTTTTGGCTTAATTTTTTTTCGTGGGTTTGGTGCATTCGAGGATGTAACACATTTAGAAACATTTTTATTTAACCAAACTCTTAAAATTAGAAATTTGATGATTGACATTTGTTTAAACTTTTTTATTACTTATGTAAGCCTGTGGCATTTAAATTTGTATTTGACAAAAAATTGAAATATTTTTAATTTGGATGTTGCAAAATTTGAAAGCTTCTAAGTTTTGGACGCACATTTTCAACTTTGTTTGCACAATATTTTACTCTTGAAATGGAAGTTTTCCAAATTCGCTTAATGAACACTTGAATACTTTTTACAGACTGTCTTCCATATTTAAATTCTTTTTAATATTTTATTTTCTAATCGCTTTAAAATTAAACTGAAATTTTAATCCTATTTATTTAAAGATCACAATTTTCAATTCAACAGTAAAGTACCTTGTTATTGTTAAAAAATGTCCTAAACTTTAGTACGATTATTATTTATTATATCTGTATGATTTTAATAAATGCTTGAAATATGTTTTATTTTTCGAAGTACTCAATTGGAAATACAAGCTTATAGTCGGTATCGAACATTGTAAAACCATTTTCAATGTTCAATTGTTCAGTCATTTCAAACGTAATAATATACCGCGGTGAATTTTTTACTAGTATTTCAGTTTCTCTGCTGCACCGTAAATCACGAAATATCCTTTTATTCATATGAATTTCATTCTCTGAATAAAATATGGCATGCTTCTTTCTTGCACTATTTAAAAAACAGGCAGATAAAGAGCTTTTAAATCCCAGAAATGTTCAGAAATTATGCATTAAAAATTTAATTTATTATATATCTATTCCTAAAATAAACTTTAGGGCGAAAATATTGTCGTAAGCTCAAATAAAAAATTGAATGATTTAATGTCAAGAAAAAATCCTCTAAATTGTCGTACAAAGTTGATTTTTCGTACCTGATATGAAAAGAAGCAAAATGATTAGCCACAATAACAAATTCATTAATTTCTGTTAATTATATCGAATTATACTGAGCAACTATTGAAGCCTTCTTACCTACCAGAAAGTTTGCAAAGATAGTGCGATTTTTGTTTTATATATGATCTATAAAACTGTACATATTAGTGAATATAGAAATTTTTATCCGTTGTACATATTTACAACAAAGTTAACAAAATTTTAAATAACTTATTGAGAGTAATATTTTCCGATCTCTGCGCTAGTCTACGTTATCAGTGAATGAGCAGATTGCATGCATTTCCAAAGGCAAAAAGTATGATCTAATATCTGATTTAATTAGATATTTTTTCAATTGCAATAATAATATGTTACCTGTTTCAATAGAGTAATCGCCAGAGTCTTTAAACCGAATATAACTTACTTGGTTCGATTAAAGGCTTCTGTTTATCAATTTATAATTAATTGCAAAAGTAGGATGTAGTATGACTAAATTTTATAATGAATATAGAAAATTAGAAAAGCTTTCACAGTTATATTAAAAATTGTAATTTACCGTAAAATTCTGACTACTTTTTTGTTCGTTAAATTGCGTATCAGCCATTAGTTATCGGTGCTAACTGGACCAGAAAAGTTTGTGAGACATATATCAATGCTAACAATACCTTTATATATTGTTCCTTATTTTTAACTAAAATTCGAAATCAGGTATTTTTTCGATTATCAAATAATCTCTTTAGGCATGTCAAATATTCATTGAAAGTTTAATTATTAAAGTCGGTATAAAGTGTCAGCTGATAAATAATGTAACTGAAGTTTGCAACACTTATAAATGAAAATATAAAGTAATTTTTTTAAATTACAGAAATAACTTTTTTAGCATTAGAATGAAGCAATAAATTAGTTTAGACGGTAATCATGTTATGATAACTACGTTTTATCCACCCGTGCACTCTAATATATCATTTTTGTTTTATATTAATGTACCTGAAGTTCTGAACTTTCAATTGAACGAAATATTTTTCCCCAAATTCGATTTTATCCGTAAATATTGTTCCAACCGCAATTTAAAATAATGAATTTTAAGTTTCTTTTGCTAATATATATTTTGCAATATAAATACATAACAAATTTAGCACTGATTATAGTTTACAAAATAATAAATACAAATTTTCGTTCATTTGAACGTTCAGAACTTCAAACACATTTAAATTATAACTTTCCCATAATCGCTCGGTTCTCTGATTATATTTCACAATTTAATTGTATTTTTTACTGGGCAACACCAAAGTTTCATCCTAATATTCATACCAAAATATTGCTATTTTAAAAAATGAAGTAAATTAAAAAAATTGGTTAAAGTTAAAAAATTCTAATTTGCACCTACACACTCGGTTCTCGGATTTTGTTTCACAAATTACTTTTATTTGATGTCGGAAAACAGCAAAAAAAGTTTTATCCTTGTATACCTACCGAAAAACTGCCATTTAATAAAATTCTAACTTTCCTGTAAACACAGAGATTTCATCGTATTTTATTTCACTACAGAAAAACCGGCCCTTTAGAGGAAAGTTAGAACTTTTTTAAATAACAGTTTCTCGGTAGGTACATTGGGATAACACTTTTGTTTGCTGTTGTCTGATATCAAATATAAGTAATTTGAGAAATAAAATCCGAGAACCGAACATTTACAGACAAATTATTATATTTTTAATTTGAACAAATTTTTTTTATTAAATACGTTTTTTTAAAGGACAGTCTGCCGGCAAGGATATTGGGATGGAGTTTTTATCGACTGTTGTCCAACATCAAATACAAATAATTTGTGATATGAAATCTGAAAACCCAGCGTTTAAGGGGAATTAGAAGAAAAAAAAAATTTTAATTGTACATTAGAGTACGTGGGTGGATAAAATCTGGCTGTAATAGCATAATTGTCGTCTAAAATAAAGTATTACGTACTTTGTTTAATTGCTACAAAAATTATTTCAGTAATTTAAATAAGTGTATTTATATTTTCGTTTTTAGGCGTTGCGAATTTTATTTAAGGTAAATGTCCCAATAATCTTGAAATTTGGTTATTATTTCAATATATTGTTAAAAAATATGTTAAAAGTACAATTTAATAATAAAACCCATTTATTTTTAGCATTTGATAGTAGCAAATGGAGATAAAATGGATTCCAATTAATTAAAAAGCAAGAAAATTTGCGTCAAGATTACTGGGACGTTTACCTTACATAATAAATATGGTATAATTATCAATAATTGAAGGGTGGCAGTACAGAATTAGACAGCCAACAAAACTGGAATTTTTCGAAAGAGCGAAAAAACCTTCTGTATAATCGAAATAACTTTAAAGATGAAACAAATATCCACTCCCGAGCCGAAGTGCTGTTGAAGTGAAGACAAAAAAGTTTAATCAAAAAACCTTATCATGGTTCAAAGAAGTGGATGTGGAAGTTTGCAATCTCAAAGTGACATTAACTTAAGACTGGACCAGGCTTGACTGTCGATTGCGATAAAAAGTTAAATTTCCAGTTTGAAAATAAAATCAATTCATGCTTCCGAGATATTAAGTTTCTGAATACAAGTAAATAAAGTTTGATGTGGAAAATTTGGCCAATTCCGAGAAAATCGATCGAGAATTTTAAGATTAAAATTTCATTGGTTTTCAAAATTGACTCTGGATAGCGATTAAAAAACCAATTTTCAATTTTTTGCAAAAATAAAAACTCACTCCCGAGATATGGGGATGCTAAATAAGAATAAAAAAGGTATGATCGAGAAAAAAAATTGAAGATCGCGATAACACAGTAATGCAAACATTGTTTTGCTAAAATCCGAAAACATAAGAAAATATATTATTTTTCTTCATCAAATGATAATAATTTCAAGAAATGTCAATGCTGAAAGGTTGATAGCAATTATTACTATGTTAAAATTGTAACAAAATTGTAATTCAAATTTTTGATACTTTTTTCAGTTATTACATCAGAAAATGATATTTTGAAAAAAATCCTATTACCACCATGTGTATTTGAGTTTTTAAGAATTTTGTATGCAATAAACCCATTTTCGGTCAAAATGTTGGTTATCTAGTTCTGTACTGCAACCCTTCAATTCTAGTTAAGGGTTACATTAAATTATCTTTTCTCATAGTAAATTCTGTCAAAAATTACTTGAAAAATTAGATTTATAATCGAAACAGAAAATACATATGTTTAAAATTGACTATAAAAATCTTTAAACCCGTTTACGTCGAATCAGATTAATTTTAACAGTTCTGATTGTGATAATCCATAGTGGAAATCTACTTTTGTTTATAATATAATTTCGTTACGAATGATTCAAAGTCGCGAAATGTTGCGATGAGGAACATTTTTGTCAGTTCTTTAGATATCTAAAAAATTATTTCAGAACAAAAAACTACTGAGATATGCGGATATCTACTTCCTTTCCTGACTTATTCAAGTGATAAACTTGTATAATTTCGAATAGATACAAAATATTTATACGTTTTTACGTTATTTCCTATGAAATTGAAATAATGAATGCGATTTTTCACTATCTTTTTATTTATTTTTTTAATGAAATAAATTAGATATCATGTTTAGTGTCCATTGCAAGATGAATATCTTTTTAATTACTGAAGTATGCGAGATCAGTAGGAAGGTTCATTTTCACGTGATGCAATCGGTCTTTTAACCTAAAACCTGAGAGTCACGAGTAGTTTAATCGCGCCGCAAAAAAAATGTTTTTACTGGGGATTATTTCAATTAAGCAACAAAAAAAAGGGGTGCTAAATAAGAATTTTTCACTCATTGGTATGTCTGTAAATAAAATTATATTTAAACAATTTTTAATTGTTATCTGTAGTAAAAATTAATTATAATAAATTTGAATTGATGAGAAAACCGGAGTTTGTGAAAGACTGATTGATTCTTTGTTATTATTTGATTTTTATAAATTGATTCTCATTTATTTAGTTTATTTTTACATTCTCAAAGTTAGAATGTTAATACTGGCTTTCTACTTGAGTTAAGCATCGCAATGAAAACCTCTGTTTCATCATCCAAGCATTTCTTTCTATTTTTATTCCGACTCTTGAAAAATGATTGTTAGATCATGAATCTTTAAAAAAAGGTTAGTAACATGGAGTATTTTAAAAATTGATATATTATGGAAAATTGAATCATTTTGGATTATTTCCTAATAGTTTAAAGAACTGTTTCTGATATTTGGAAATGGAGAAATAATTGTATTTAATCTTTCAGGTTTAATGAATATTTTTAAAATTTGTTAAGTCTTCTGTTTTTTTTTTTAATGTGTAATAAACTTATATGTAATATATTTGTTAGAACGTTACTTTTGGATTACATATTGCTTAACTCTATCTAATTTCAAATATCTAAATGATGAAATTTTTTACACTTTGTCGCAAATACCTGTCATTCCATGAAGCAAATTTCCACCGAATTGTCGAACCACGAAGAATATTTCATCAGAGTTAGCGAATACTTTTAGGGAATAAAAATGAAGTATGAAATTAGCTAGGATGTAATTAGACAGAAATTCAAAAAATATTTTTATATATGTTATAAATAGTATATAATGCCTGTTAGATCATACTTTTTGCCAGTTCCCGCTTAATGTTCAGTGACATTCAATCTGTATTGTAAAATTTTATTAGAAAAAGTTGCCGAGTTCCTGGCCTTAGATTTATTAAATAACAGAGCTGGGCTGTAATTCACAAAAAGGAATTATTTAAAACATTTTAAATGTACATTAAGTAGGCGCTTGTGTTTTTTAAATGAATAATCCTGAAGATATATATATTTTTAATACAAACATATTATGTATTACTTTGACTTATAGAATCAAATATTTTCTATAAAAGAAATGGTATAAAAAAGAATCAAACTGAAAGATTTCAACTACAGAAGAAAAACATGTTCAAAAATAAGATTCTCTAAAACATTTAAATTTTCATGAATTGTGAAATTCTCGATTCCTGGAGAGTTCTGCACGTAAACTCTCCGAATACAAAATTAAAAAATAATTTATTAAAAATTTTAGTGTCTTATTGATAGGGTTTAAAAATTATTTCTAATTTAAATCATTGATTTTGAGGTTCTCATAAATAGACATGTAATTATTTATATAGAAATTAGGATTAGTAAAAAGAATTTTAAAATCTTGAAGTAATATCAAATATTATAATTGATTCAATCAGGTAACTTATATAAAATTATAATATAATAAAAAGTTGAAAAATAAACATATTAGCAATTCAACTACAAAATACCGAATGTCTTGTTGGAAGTATATCGCAATTTAACTTCAAATATTAGCAGCCCAGCTCTGGTAAATATCAGGAATCGTTACAAAAATGAAGCAAAATTATTTTTTCGTTTCGTTAAAAAAAGAAGAAAATAACAACGAAACCAATGTCTCTTCCTATTTTGTTTTCATTCCAGAAAAATAACAGAAGTCTCTTCCCATTACGTTTTGTTTTCAGATCCAAACAAATGATTACCCGAATTCCGAAATTTGTCTTCAAACTTAAAATTATTATTGCTTAAATTCCATTATATAATTATACATTTATAATAGATAAACGATTTCTTAGATAATATTTTCCAACCTTTGAAATATGCCAAGTTTGAATGCCAATTCATTGGAGATTTGTACGAGAAACAATGTACACCGACTTGTACTTTAGAAAATCTAAATTTGTACGTTTTAACCATTTGTTAAATTCAAAGTTAAATTTCTCTAAAATGATCGCGGGATTTTAATTTAAATGAAACAGATTGAATCAGTTATTTTTTGGTTGGGAATTGGATTAAAAGTTCAAAAATAAGCCTTTAATACTAGCTAGCAAGCTATAATATTGATGTATTTAACTGTATTTAAAAATGAAATCAATGGCATTTAAAGTTCTTACAAAATTATAATTTCAAAAACAGCCGTTTCTGTTAATGTACTGAATTATTATTTACATCTCAGAAACATTTGTTGGTGATTTGCGATATTTTACTTGTTTAAGAATTGTTTACAATTTTCAAAAAATATATATTAATGGACATAAGTACAAAAAAAATGGATGAATTTTTAATATCGTTTGCTTTCAAGTATGGGATGGTGTCGAAGTTAAGCTTTTTTACGCTCGTTTTTACTCGGATGGGGGACACTAATACTAATTTGCTAGCCTTTTGACATTTTTTTAACCCAATCATTCCAAGTTTTTCCGCTAGTAGTTTTCGGGGAAAATGAATTTTGAAGAGACTGAATATTTCTCCTTTATTTTAAGGACGAAAGGAAATGGTAGAGACTTTTGCTTTTTAAACTAAATCAAAACTTTTGTTTCGTTTTCGATAGAGAGACAGAATTTTTGCAATTATTCCAAATTGAAAATTTTATATTTCTTTAAAAGAAAAAACAAATTAAAGGCTGTTTAAATGCCATTAAGAAATTTTTAAAGAGTTTTATTGGCATTTTAAACCGAATTTTTGAATGAACAACTTGAAAAAAAAATTTCATTTGTTTCTCTAAATTTGAAAAGAAGTTTTGCTTCTGAAAACGAAGAATGAAATATGAAGAGACTTGCTTTTCTGAAAGTGAAGGGAAATTGGTAGATGTAATGATTCCTGGTAAGGATAAAAAACGTATTCTAGCCTTTTGCACGAAGAATGGGAACGATCGAGAGTTTTACTTGCAGATCGAAAAGGGCAGGTTGGCGATATGCTCAAGATCGTGCAAGCATAGCATCACGGTGGACCTGGTTACAAGCGCAAATATCGGATCTGGAATATAGAATTCGGCAACACAATGATCTGCAACGTCATATCAGGGCGACGAAGGGCTTGGTTATGCTCGACAATGCCGAAACGGTAAATGGGTACAGCGGTGTATTGCCAGGATCCACAGGAAGATATAATACTCCGGAGGGTGAACCATCAGCGAGTCGAACGAGGCCGTTCGTCCGGAGCATCTATAAAAAGAGGAAACTGATGCACATCGACAGGCTACATGAAATTTCCAAACGAGCAGCGAAAGCTTCTACCATAAGATGTGGTTGCGACCATGTGCTGCCCTCATGTGCCCTCTGCACCGGGAGGCTTGACCCAACGCAACCACAGGAACCACTTGAACAGCTTTCTGTCCAAGAGCGAGTGGCTTTAGTCGACCCTGGCTTCCATCCGGTCTTATCCTTCCCGGATGGTAAATATCTTGTCAATTATTTTATCATATTTAGTGCCCTTAGAAAACTCTTAACCTATTGTACCCCTATATTCAGTTAAGGTCCCTAAAGTACGCTACATTTGGGCTGCTACACAGTCACTAGTAATCACTTGTTTTTCTCAAATCACTTTTTAGTCACTTTTTAAAATAAAAAGATCACATTTGTCATTTTTCTTACAATAAATTAACTCGTAGGTTAATCAATATTCAATTCAGGTCTATAACTATTTATGAATTGTCTTGAATTCTTTTGAAATATTTCAGGGTATTTTTGAAAGATTCCGAGAAATTTTATAATTTGAAGGGATTTTGAAGATTTTAGGGTATTTTTAAAACTTCTAAGGCACTTCAAGACCTTTAATTTTAAATATTTTAGGGAATTTAAGAAGATTCCAAGGAATTATTAATTCATTTCATTAATTTAAAGGGATTTCAAAGCGTCTCAAATACTTTAGGGTAGTGCATTTTCTAGAATTTCGGAAGGTGTGGAACGAGTTTATCGGAGCTATCAGGTTTTAAGATATTTTAAAAGATTTGACAGGATTTATAAGATTTCCGAGGATTTAAATGATTTTAAGGGATGTTGAAGCTCTCAATGTATTTTAATAAATTTTCCAGGATTTCAGGAAATAAAATCATAGAATTTCACGGGATTTTATAATATTTTAGTAGGTTTTAAAGAATTTATTCACGAGAAGGGTGGTATTTTGTAGGTGTAGGACTATCAAAGAGTTAAAGAGATTTTAAATTAGTTTTTGGAATTCACCCTGAATTCTTATTGATTTATCCTCCATTTTTTTGAATTTTTTTAATTCACTTGAATTCTTCTAAATGTGCTAAATTTTACTTAATTCAATGAATTTTATTTTTTTATCTTTTAAAGTTTTTTCTTAATTGGTCCTGAGGATCAATTGATAAAATGACCAAAGGATTTGTTGTGTATTTCAAGGTATTTTTCAAATTCCTTGGAATTTTCAAGAGCTTTAAAAAATTGCAAGGGGTTTCAAACAATTTTCAAAAACTTTGAAATTGTTTAGGGTATTTTAAAAGATTCCAAGGCATTCTCAACCGATTTAAAGAATTTAAAGGGATTTCCAAGGATTTTACTAATTTTAAGGGATTATAATATTTTAATGGAATCAGGGTCTCTATTCTGCCGGGAAACCGGGAAAAAATCGTGAATTCGTTCGAAGCGACAAAAAGCCGGGAAATTATCGGGAAAATCTAGATTTCTAGTGAAAAAAAAAGATAAATTTTCAATTTTCGCGCAAAAAGGCTTTTTTCTGCAGGTCCCGGAAGCTGAAATTACAACATTGCCATATCGATGAGCACTATGCCATAATTGAGTGCTTATTTAGTGCTAATTTATGCTGCAGAAAAAAAGTTTTGTGCCCGGTAATTTTGGTCAAAAACATGTAGTAATGCCAGCTTCAGCTGAAGCCACAACTCCGGTATGCGAAACTCGGAAACTATTGATGATATCAAGTTTTTCTTTGCGCAGAAATTTAGTGCTAATTAAGTGCTCTTGAATGCCGCGAAAACTAAATTTTGTGCCCGGAAATTTTTGCCAAAAACATGTAATGCTAGCTTCAGGCGACTCTGGTACGTGAAACTCGGAAACTATTAGTGGTATCGAATTCTACTTTGTGCAGGAATTTAGTGCTAATTAAGTGCTAATGAATGCCGCAAAAACTAAATTTTGTGCCCGGAAATTTTAGTCAAAAACATGTAGTAATGCTGGCTTCAGGTGACTCTGGTATATGAAACTCGGAAACTA
>CAKNWT010029276.1:0-10042 GCA_932066315.1 Andricus coriarius | reverse complement strand
AAATCTGTTCAAACTTTCCAAGATATGGAAAAATAATGCATAAACATAAAAATGTGAAATAAATTTAAAGTGTAGTAGGAATAGTAAATAAAAAATAGGATCCATAAATAAAGAATAGTTGAAAATGAAAGTGTGATACGGAATTAAAAAGTTCGTCTTTAATCCATTTTTTTATCAATACTGGCACAATTGCGGATTTTAAAGGAACTTATAAATTCCCTTAAAAAATGCAACGATAGGTGCTTATGAGGTAATACAAATTAAATGTAAAAACCAAATGAAACTATTATGAATTTGAGTTTTCAAAAGGCATCTCAGTTGGTTTTGAGGTAAGTGATTAAAGCAATACCTGATGACAGTCGTTTTTTGTATAAATAATGAGAAATGTAGTCTTAATGTTACCATTCATGAAAAAGTATTATAGGAAAATCATTATAGGCCTAGCTATGATTTTCCTATAATTTTTTCGTGATTATAGGAAAAATTATTGGAAAATAATGATGGAAATCATTAATATTAAAAAATTGAAATAGTGCAAAAAGCAGAGGAAAGCATAAATGATTAATTTATTTGGAACTATACTCACACAAAAGTATATAAAAATTTAAATATTGAAACAAGCTTCGTTTAGATTGTGGGTATAATGAAACCGAAAAGCTATGAGTATTTTATACTTTCTGGAACATTTATTTCAATATTATTTATTTCTATAACTGTTTTTCCAAAATTATGGTCCCGTGATTTTTCCTATATTCGCGAAAAAATTATATGAAATTCATTATAGAAAAATTATTATAAGCCTATACTGATTTTCCTATAATACTTTTTAGTAAGTGATACAAAAAAAATTTATAAAAAGTCCATAACTAAATTTCTTTTCATCAAAATTGTTTATCATACAAGCCTGTTATCACACTTAACCGTATAAGCACAAATAAAAAGGGATTAAAAGAATAAAATTTTTTTTTATAAATTAGAAATATGTAGGACAAAATATATTGTTCGAAGGAAAAGTGGAAAATGAGTGGGATTTAATTTTAAAGTTGTCAAATTTGTGGCAATCACCACACTTCGAATTCACAACTATTTTTTTTTACTTTTATCATTCACTAATTTTCTTACATGCGTAGTTGGTAAATATTGTACAATATTCTCCCTTTTTATAGTTTTATATTATTTTAATTTATTTTTAAAGTCATAAGAAAATATAACTAATTAAAGAATTTTTGGAATTCTTAGAGCACGTTATAGGGGAGACCACCCTACTGTAGATAATGGTCCTACAATAGATAATCATTCATTATAAGCACGAATATAAGTGAAATAATGAATTATAACTTTAATATATTAAAACGTATCGTCTCTCAACTATCTATGACATAAAATTAATTATTCTACATACATTAGTATTTTAAATTAATAATTATCTACTGAAGGATCATTATCTACTGTAGGGTGGTCCGCCCTATATACTTTTACCATTTATACCATAAATTCTCAGCTCATTAATATTTATGTGATAATATAATAATATAATTAATAATAATAATGGTATTAATGAACTTGAGTTCTCACTTTTATATTTTCATACTC
Source organism: Andricus coriarius (assembly GCA_932066315.1). NCBI lineage: Eukaryota > Metazoa > Arthropoda > Insecta > Hymenoptera > Cynipidae > Andricus > Andricus coriarius. The sequence continues at coordinate 8,449 of CAKNWT010029276.1, read as the reverse complement.
TTTTCACAGAAAAAACAAAAGGTAAAAAACATTTCAGATAAGAGTGTTGGAGGTAATCTCGGCATGCAAAAAATTGAAGATCGGCAAGGGTAACATAAAAGATCACTAAATTTTCGTTTTACCTTACCGATCTTTATTATTTTTGCATGGTGAGATTACCTCCAGAAACTTTACCTGCAACACTTTTTACCTTTTGTTTTTTCTGTGTTGCATTAGCGTTAATTAAAAATATGTATATTATGTATATTTTAGGCGCTTTGAAAATTTGTTTTCGAAAAATATTATATTGTATACCATTAAACCATGCTCCAGATAATGTGACCAAAAAATATGACACAATTATTACAATGTGAAATTATTTCCTCCTGACGAAAATGTTTGTGGCACACCACTAGTCCACTTTTTAATGTAAAATCTTTTCGCTGAATTGCCCTTTGCCATTTTTCAAGTACATTTTTATCTTTGGAAGCAGAAAAAAGGTGAGATTTCTCCAAAGAGGATTCCTAGTACGAATTGCATTTCGGAACTACGCATCTATTACCTCTATATCCGACCATATTAATGCAAAAAAACCTTCTTTAAAATAATCAATTTCTTTTACGTGCACTACAAATCGTTTTAACTTATTTTTTCATTAATACTTCATTTTTTATTTGAATTTGTCATATAGCCTAATTTATCTGTCAGCAAGAAGCGCAGCAGCGCCGCCAGTGGATTAGTTCACGGCTGGCATCAAACTTTAGCCAGCGCTTTTGCACGCGGTCGGATAGGGCTGGATTGGGAGCATCGTGGTTTAGTCTGTTTAGTCTCTAGAGCATTTTCGGAGTGAGTGAATGTCATTGAGCCGTTCAACGACACATTTGCTGTTTATTAAACCTTAACATGTTTTTCATAATTTTAAACTGCTTTTCAATATTTCTAACATTCGTAGAGAGTGAAGTGCATAAGAATTTTTAACGTCTAAATTTGATGCTTCCAAGGGATTTAGGATAAAGGCGTAACTAGATGTTCAGCTATCAATTTCTTGACGTCGTGTCGTTTCAAATTGAAAACGTGCAAAAAATGTCAGCATTCATTGATGATGCAGAAAGTAACGAGATTTGGGTTATTGCTTTCTGAATGCGCTTCAATGTTAGAAATCTTACATTTCAGTGTGACCTCGTGCCGTGTCCTTGGCCTCTCGTGCTCCAAAAATATGTTGTCAATGTGCACTATTTTTGCATGTCAAATTATGTCTCATACACCTCACTCTCCACAAAGAATAAAAAATGCGTTCAGAATTCATGTAAAAATATAAATTTTCAGGTTTTATAGGTTCCACTTAATTTTATAATTTCCAGTCTCTTATAAGAGAGAGACCGGAATAAGTGGGAAAAGGACAACAAATATAGAAAATGTAGGATAATCAAATCGACCCCATAAGGTGGTCAGGTCGCCTGACCGAGGAGATCAAGTCGACTATCTGATATGACCAAATCGACCCTTTATGATGAGCAATTCGACCCTTTATAATAATAAATTCCATCCTCTGTGATGATCGATTCGACTCTCTATGACTGTCCTATAGTTGACCCTGCAATACAGTCTGTCTGCACATCTAGATGGCCCAACTGACCTTCCATTTTTCTCCGTGTGAGCTTACTCCAGCAGGGGTCTTTTTTCCACAGTCAGTTCTAAGTAAGGAAATTTAAAAAATTTTAATTTCTCAACTAGCGATTTGAAAATGCATAATCAGCATCTGCGAATTGTTCCGATTCCAATGATATATTACTTGCCTAGAAATTTTGATAATTTGAAGGACTTTAATATCGAAAAACTTTAATTCAATATTCAATGTAATGCTCAATACTTCTCAAATTGTCAACCTTTATAGACAAATTACATGTCACTGGAATCGGAAAAATACGTAGATTCCAAATAAATTACTTTTAAATCACGGATTGTAGAATTAAGAAATTTTTTATTTCAAATTTTTCTCCCATTTTCCAACAAAGAACCACTGAGGGAAAGGGTTGGTCTGCCCAAGCTCGCGGGTACCTGACCAGAAAGTAGGTCGTTGTTCAGGCCGGTCAGGGTACCCTGACTTGGTCAAGATCGTGCCGACCACTGGCCTAAGGTCATAGTGCCTACGCTAACTGCAAGCCTTCTTACACCGTACGCTATTCGCAGACTTAAACTGCTTAAGTGGGCGCATAGTGGGGAGAAGCGTAACTGCTTATGTAGAAATTGCCCTATTTTCCCCCATTTCAATTAGGGCAGTGGTCAGAACCTCACTAGTACAAATTGACTAGTAAGCTCTAGTCGGGACCCTTTAAGGCACGATTAAGATTTTTTATTCTACGTGATTAGAAAAACTATGTGCGTCTAGTTAGGCCCTAATCTTGTATTTTAATTAGGCTTTAGCTGGTTCCTGATTATGATAAAAAAACGGAAAAGTTCTAGTCACGAACTGGTCGTGTCTTAGTCAGCATACCCCAGATGAATTTTCTGAAGATGGCGCTGCATTATATATGATACACTGCCATCTTCAGAAGTTTGTATTTACTAAATTATACTTTAGTAGCCACCCGAATGGCTGTCCCAATAGCACGTGACAGCAAACTAAAATTTATTTTTATCTGAAGCATTCAAATGCTTAAAACTTATAAACACGTGTTTTTAATTAAAATAACACCACCAGAATTTTTGTTCAATAAAGTGTAAGTAATAGTTTTGTTAAATTCTGTTTACTATATGTACTGAATAGGGTGTGTGAATGTAACCAAAAATTTCAAGTTATTTATTTTTTCACCTCTCACAATATCGTTATTTTGTTTAAAATAAAGATGAAAATATTTTTATATGTGAAACATAAGGGAAACAGTTAAATTTGTACTGTGTATTTGAAAGCCAGTAAAAATAATTAAAATAATCAATTGTCACAGTAGAGTGCAAATTCTCAATATTTAGATGTTGTGTGATGCAAATATATGCAAAAAAGGATTTTCAAGCAACAAAATATAAATATCTGAAATTATGTACCTATCGTAAATTGGTATGTATTGAAATATTCTTATTATTTTATTATTTATAAATCGTTTGTCACATGTATTTTTATCACAGCTGAAATTATAAAAATTGAACAGAATAGAAAAATGAAAAGAACCCAAGTTTTATATTTGCACAATCAAATTTCAATAGCAAAAATTTGAATTGAAATTTCTTAATCCCAATAAGAAATCCACAACGGGCGCGGTATTGCGCCCGTACTGGCTGATCCCGGCGCAGTACTGGTAGTCAGTGCAGGCGCATTACTGGTAGCCAGTGCAGGCGCAGTACTGGCATATATCTGGGATGATAACAATGTTCTGCACTGGACCACCAGTGCTGGCCCCGTACTGGTAGTCGGTACTGGCACAGTACTAGGAACCAGTGCAGGCACAGTACTGGACGAAAGTGCCGGCGCAGTACATGGAGCCAGTGCCAGCGCATTACTGGCATATGTCTTGGATGATAACAATGTTCTGGACTGGTCTCCCAGTGCTGGTCCCGTACTGGTACAGGAGTACTGGCTCAGTACTTGCAGCCAGTGCAAGAGCAGTAATGGCAGACAGTGAAGGCGCAGTACAGGCAGCCAGGGCTGCCGCAGTACAGGAATATGTCTGGTATGACAAATGTCTTCTGCAGTGGACCCCCAGTGCTGGCTCTGTACTATTAGTCGGTACTGGAACCTTCACTAGGATATGTCTGGAATGAAAGCAATTTTCTTTACTGGAGCACCTGTGCTGGTCGTGGACTTGTAGTCGATACTGGCATTTAGTACTGGCGCAGTACGGCTAACGGGGCAGGCGTAATAATAACATTCAGTGCTAGCCCGTATTTGTATGAACCTCTGGCGCTTTGCTGTCATAAGTTATGAAATTAAAAATTTTATTTCACGTAGAACAGCGCGTAAACTACAATACATATATATTATATATCTTCAGTATATTATTAACTCTTCACTTTTACTCAATCTTATCATTGTTATTTTGTATTTTTTTCGATGTACGAACTCTTTTCCCACCTTCCCTGTTCTTTGCACCCGAAAACCACCCGCTAAGCTTTTTGATTATTTCCTTTGACAGCAAGTCTGGGCATTTGGCAGTTATGACTTCTGAAATTAAAAAGAAATAGTAATAGAAAAAAATATATTTTTATGGACAATATTAGTAGATCAATCAAGATTATTTTACCTCGCAAGTATTTGCAAGTTTCCGTCTTAGAAAAATTCAATTTTTGAACTTCATTACTTTCCCTACCGCAAGCTGAGTAAAGCAGCTGAACATATTTAGTCATAATTGATGAAATCACCGCAGTACAATATTGAGCCAGTTTTACAGAGATTTTGATATTAAGAACCATAAAATATTTCTGAAAGAAGTGGAAACAGTTGGTACTCAATATAATAAAAGAGAAATAAAAATAATTATACAGACTCTAAAATAATTCTTACAAGTTTTTTCACCAACTGCACGTCTCTTTTTAAGTCAGCCTGAAACTGGAGAAAGCTTGTTAGATCTAGTCTAGGCGCCGTGGACGATGAACTGGAACTTTCTGACTCTTCGGCTATCTGCTTTCTTTTGCTTAAAGCTTTGCCTCCACTGAAAGTAGGAATGTCGTTTAAAGATTCTGGAAGCTGTTCATTAGTTAATTCTAAAGGATCTTTCTCCCCTTCCGAACTATTGTAGTCATCGATGTTACTGCTGCTGTGAACTACAACATCAGAAAATGACCTCTACAATCGACGTATAATCCCTGTTCGTAACTACCTAAAACGTACAAAATAAAAATGGAAGAAAGAAAATTGCTTCATACAAAATTAATGGATTTCAATCTACTTATTACAGGGTGGCTAGCGAAAAAGGATTTCAAAAATCCCTGACTTTTCCCTGACATTTCCCTTTGACTGAAAGATGAAATTCTCTGACTACTTTGGGGCAGTCCAAAAACGACGTCACGCTATTTTGAACACTTTTAAGTAAACTTTTTTTCTTAGATTTCAAAATATATGCATTTTCAACTAAATTTTTGAATTTTCAACAAACAAACAAAAATTTTTTTGAGACCAAATAGTTGAATATTTGAATTTTCAACCTAAAAAAAAATTTCAACCCAAAAGGTTGAATTTTCAATAAAACAGTTACATTTTCTAAACAATGAATCAATTTCCAACAAAATACTTAAATTTTCAACAAAAAAGTTAAACTTTGAAACAATCAGTTGAATTTTCAATAAAAAAATATTGATTCTCAACGAAAAATATTTTTATTTTAAATTAAAACCCTTCGGATTCAACTAAAAAGATTAATTCTCAAATTATATATAATACATTATGTTTCAAGCAGAAAGGATTTTTATTTTAAATCCAAAACAGTTGAATAAAAAAAAAACGAATTTTCTACAAAAGAGCTTAATTTTCAACAAGAAAAGATTTTTCAGTCTAGAGATCAAACTAATTTACAACCAAATAGTTGAACTTTAAAGAAAAATATATGAATTTGTAATCAAATAGTTCAATTTTCAAACAAATGGTAGACTTTCTGAACAAAAAACGTTAATCTTTAGGCAAAAACAGTTTAAATTTAAACAAAACAGTTGCATTTTCGATACAAAAATTTGAATTCTCAATTAAAAAAGACGAATTTTTACCAAAGCAGTTGAATTTTTAATCAAATTTTCAACCTATAGAGATGAATTTTCAATCCAAAAGGACGAATTTTCTATCCAAAAAGACAAATTTTCAACAAAATAAATAAATTGTTTACAGAATTCATAAGAAAAAATTTAATGGATGATATCTCAAGACAAAAATATTTTTATTTTAAATCCAAAACAGCTGAATTTAACAAACAAAAAATTAATTTTCTACAAAACAGTTTAATTTTCAACCAGGAATGATTTGGCAGTCAAAAGAGATAACAAATTTCGACCAAATTGTTGAATTTTCTAGAAAACAAATGAACTTCAAACCAAAAAGTTAATTTTCTACCAAATAGGTACATTTTAAATTAAAATCGATGAATTTTTAACCAAAAATGGAATGGGTTAATTTTCACTTGCAGAAATTGATTTTCACAAAAAAAAAAGAATTTTTAAAAGAATAGTTGAATTTTGAACAAAATAAATGTATCTTCTACTAATAAAATGAAATTTTTATAAAATAATTCAACTTTCAAACAAGTAGTTGAATTTTCAATCAAGAAGATTAATTTTCTACCAAAAATAACGAATTTACAACAAAATACATAAATTTTAAACCAAATTGTTGATTTTTAATTTAAAAGCCATCAATTTTATACTATGAGGAGAATATTTGGAGTTTTATTTAACAACAGTAATTTTTAATCAGAAAAAAAGGAATTTTCAACAAAATAAGTTAATCTTCAACCAAATAGCAGAATTTTAAACCGAAAGAGATTAATTCTGAACCAAAAATATAACAGCAGACTTTTCAAATGAAAAGAATTAACTTTGGACCAAAAATAGTTTTTTTTTTATTCGGTTCTATTAATTTAGTTCATAATTAGGCAAAGAAACGAGAAAAAAGTAAAGTTTATTGGAAGCAGGGGGAAAAAGAGGAATTCTTTTAAAAAAAAGCATCATCTGAGTCTACGAAGTATCTTTTCATTGAGATGAAATTCGTGAAACTAAGTAATGTTTTTTTCATTTCGAGTTCATATCTTCGTTATTGACAAAAAAAATTAGTTCGTTTTACGAATTCCATGCCAGGTTTGACAACCGTCGTATAATTATTCATATTCCCTGGCAAGTACTGAAATTCCATGACTTTCCAGCTTTTTCAAATTCCCTAACCTCTCCCGGTCGCTCGCCATCCTGATATTAGCTTCCACAGAAAATCGGTATTCATTAAACTGTTAAACTAAAATAAAAAACATACGAGCTTCTTTTACAATACTAATTTCGAAAGCCTTCCACTTAACTCCAGGTGCAGAAGATGCTCTACTAAGTTCGTCGATTGTTTGATATTCATATTTATCAGGATATTTACAACATAATTTATCATTAGCTTTATAGGTCTATGAAATGGGTACCAGGTCGACGCTTTCCTTTCCATGTTTAGTTTTCTTGCTAAACTTAACAACCAGATCAGTACTTTCTCCATCAGAATTCATATTTGGTTCCGCTGCAACAAACAGTAACAAAAAGATCTAGTTTGAAAATTAGATTTCAATATCATTTGGAAATATAATAAAAATTATTTGACACATAAAATAATTAAAGAAAAAATTGTAAATATTTCTAATATTAAAAAACGAGGTCAACGAGGTGTATAGCAATTGTCACCTTTTGCACCTATTTCCCCCGAAAAAAAGTAGCGTCATCATGGATCATGAAGAAATGTGACTGCGAAAATGTTATTACCATTTTCAAAAACAACACATTTCTTTGCGACGTTTTCGAGAGAGAAGATTTTTTCCCTTCGCGACAATCTGCCCAATTTGATGATTCCGAGATTCGTTGATTCACAGGGAAATTTGAATGCATCAGTGACTGTCTCGAAAGCAAAACCATGTACAAAAGTATTGTGTGCCTCTTTTCTATTGTATTTGTATTTGTATTTATTCATGAAAAGTTCCTAGGGCTAGATAGCCCTATAAGGAACAGATGATACATATTACAATTAAAAAGTAATGGTGATCGATATAACGATTAAAATAAAAAATAGGTATTCAACAGAAGTGATGCAGTAAACTAAGATACACAGAAGTAGATGTGGTCTGTTGCCAGTAATATTGTAAATGTACATACGCAAATATACACGTTTAAAAGAAAATACATTCATGTGCGTATATATTAAACTCAAGGATTACATGTTACCAATGTGTAATTTCGAGGGTAGGATTTGATATGTTAAATAAGTAACCAAAAATTAGTTTTCTAAATTGAAATTGTGAAGGTGCATTTCTAATGCTTATAGGTAGTTTGTTCCAAAGGCGAGCACCACAAATAAGAAAAGACCTTTGCATTTTACACGTGCTGTGTGGCTGAATTTTTAGTACTGTTTTCCTTTCACGGAGTTTGGAATGTGTTGGTTGATCTTTGTCAATAAAATGGAAGAGATTAAGAAGATACTGTGGAGCTTCATTATTGAATAGGCTATAAAGCAGGTTACCCATGAAAAATTGTCTTCTTTTAGCAACGTTAAGAAATCCTGCTAAACCGAATGCAAGCATTAAGCGTACGTACAAGCTTCGCATTCAGTTCATCAGTAACATCATCATATACAACACAGCCGTAGTCAAAGAAAGGAAGGATGAGGCTTTTAATTAGAAGGATACGCATTGGAGTAGGAAATGATTCTTTATTCCTGTTAAGCTGTTGGAGGACTCTAAAGGTTTTCCTCGAGATATCCGCAACTTGTTCATTCCAAGTAAGAGAGCGATTAAGGATATAGCCTAAATCTTTC
>CAKNWT010028986.1:0-10636 GCA_932066315.1 Andricus coriarius | reverse complement strand
ACATTTTTTTGGCTAAAATTTCCGGGCCCAAAATTTAGTTTTTGCGGCATTCATTAGCACTTAATTAGCACTAAATTCCTGCACAAAGTAGAATTCGATACCACTAATAGTTTCCGAGTTTCATAAACCAGAGTCACCTGAAGCCAGCATTACTACACGTTTTTGATAAAAAAAAAAGTGCCCGTATTTTGTGCATGGCACCAATCCAGAGCACTTAATTAGCACTAAATTCCTGCGCAAAGAAAAACTTGATATCACTAATAGTTTCCGAGTTTCGCATACCGGAGTTGTGGCTTCAGCTGAAGCTGGCATTACTACATGTTTTTGACCAAAATTACCGGGCACAAAATTTTTTTTCTGCAGCATAAATTAGCACTAAATAAGCACTAAATTATGGCATAGTGCTCATATCGATATGGCAATGTTGTAATTCCAGCTTCCGGGACCTCAAGTTACATAATGCAAACTTTAGTTCAGTATAGCTATAAAAAAAAATTTTAGTCATTTTTGTTCAATTTTAGAGCCAATTTTCTTTCCATGTTTTGAATAGTGCGCGCTACAAGTAGTGGTCACGTGACACAAAGTGTATCTGCAGCAGACGAACTCGGCTCAACTCGAAGCGACCAAGGCTGAATGAGCGGGAATGTGTGTTAAAGGAAATAACCCCAAAGAAAGAAAAGAAAGAAGAAAGAAAGCGTAAATTTCATCACAGCATTGTTACCTTGGAAGTGAACAAGTGAACAAAATTAGCTACTGTAACTATACTAAAATTGTTATTGGCTTAACAATCCTATTATATACATCAGCTAATAAATATTTATAGAAAGTTTTTACCAATAAAGTAGTTGGCCCAACCGCACTTATCTTTTTTCAGTATATGTTAACATTTTTTTTAAATTATGGATTATTACGCGTGATGATTTCAATACACTGTATCTATGCACTAATATTTAATAACACGCAATTAAACATTTTTTTACTCATAGAGTAAAAGCACCAGTCGTTGGCACCCCCTTTAATTTGCTTAAAACAATAGGAAAATTCAAATATTTAACATAATCGGCTCGAATTACTTTCATGTGTGCAAAATATGATAAATATTTGCATTTTCTCAAGGTTTAAAGCAAATTGGAGGGCGGGTGCCGACTAATGGTGCTCTTACCCTATGTAACTGAAAATTAAAGCACATGCATTAAAATTAAAGTATATGTATTGGAAGTTTTTTCCATTCATGTAACTGAAAATTAAAGTACATGTATTGGAAGTTTTTTCCACTCATGTAACTGAAAATTAATGAACACGTAAATGTAACTTCAGATACCTGTAACTAACTTTTCAATTCAAGATACATGACATTTTGTATACATGCGTGGAAAAAATTCCAATACATGTGCATTAAAATTCAGTCAGATTTTTCTAACAGTGTTTGTATTTTCTAAATTTAAATATGCGCACATTTTTTGGCACATGCGCTGTAAGAAAAGTCGAAGGCCATTATACTTTAGCCTACATTATTCGGCTCCTCCACACTGCCTCCTTCGTTTTCTCTTTCGTCGGCACTTAACTCGCTCATTCGCTCCACAGCCTACGTTTTGCATCGTCTGAACTCTAGAACAATGTCAGTCGGTGACGTCATACTTGTGAGTGAGCATATATTGCTCGCTTTGCGAACCATCGAGCACAGGGTCGGTGTTTACTTATGAGTTGAAGCGTGCGTATGCAAGATAAGCACGTTCCACAATCTGCAACTCGGCCTCAGTTCCTTTCGAACTCGCAGTTTAATCACGATTTTAAAATACTTTTTCAAACCTTTTGTTGATATTTATTTAATTTCGCTTCTATTTTTTCCTGATGATAGACGAACTTTATATAGGTTTGAATGAAAATTCTGTGGATAAGTTATTTCGCATTTCCGGAGTATAGCAACAACAGCACCACTAACTTAAGGTTGTATGTAAAAAAATCGATCTCTGGTAGAATTTTTTAAAAACAGGAGCTATATTTCAATAGTATGAATATTTATATGCTAAATTAATGTCAAATTTTTCAACGGTACCGATGCGGAGATATTAATGTCAAAGTTGACTACTTTAACACGTAATTCATGGGTAATGCATAGTCACTCTCCACATTTTAATTTGTAGTAATCAAACGTTCTGGTAGAGAAATTTAAAAAATGTCGATATTTATTCTGCTTGAAAATAGAAATTTTCGGAAAAAACATCAAATTCCTCCACGGTGTAGTTTCAAAGATAATCTAATGAAAAACATTGAAATTTTAGTCATTTTCAAACGGATAAACGTAACAGTATCTCGACCCGGCAACACTATTCCCTCTCACCAGCTTGTCTGCTGGACGCACTCGACACACACACTCACACGCAATACCAGCTTGGAAGCGTACGTGAAATTGCGACGTTGTGCGATCTGCGAATCTGCCGTTGGCATAGCAGGGGTGACTGTACGTATACACACATACTAGGAATTCTAAGCCAGTGGCGCATTGAAAATTTCACCATGCGGGCCCGTGAAACTTTTTCAACATAGCATGGTTCGGCGGCGCCCCGCGGGACTCTACTATCCCTCACATACAACCTTAAACTCTTGGGTTAAAATTTTAGATTTCAGCCTAACCCTCAGTGCTAGATTAACCAGTAGGCCAAAGTAGTCCATGGCCTAGGGGCTCCGAGGTTCTGGGGGCCACTCAGACTTTTATAACTTTTTCTTTAAAAAAAAGCGTCCATTGAATTTAAAAAGTATACTATCGATAATTAGGGTCGCAGTGGGCCCCTCCGACCTTTGTAATTTTTTTTTACAAAAAAACGTCAATTAAATTTTAACATTATGATATCGGAAATTAGGGGCTCAGTGGGCCCCTTTAGACATTTGTAACTTTTCCAAAAAAGCGTCAATTAAATATCAAAATTATGAAACTTTTGTAACTTTTTCTTGAAAAAAAAGCGTCAATTGAATTTAATAATTATACTATCGGGAATTAGGGGCCCAGTGGGCCCCTTAAACTTCTGTAACTTTTTCTATAAAAAAAGGCTCGAAAAAAGCGACAATTGAATTTAAAAATTATATTATCGGGAATAAGGGGATCTTGGGGCCCATTAATCTTTTTTAACTTTTTCTGTAAAAAAAGCGTCAATTGAATTAAAAAATTATATTGTCGGGAATTAGGGTCACAGTGGGCCCCTTATACTTCTGTACATTGTTCTTTTACAAAAAAGCTTCAATTAAATTTTAACATTATGATATCGGGAATTAGGGACTCAGTGGGCCCCTTAGACATTTGTAACTTTTTCTTTTACAAAAAAGCGTCAATTGAATTTAAAAATCATACTTTCGGAAATTAGGGGCCCAGTGGGCCTCTCGGACTTTTGAAAATTTTTCTTTTACAAAAAATGTCAATTAAGGGGTAAAACCACTCTAGGGGCAGAAAAAAATGCCTAACTTTGACGATTTATTTTGCAAGTATGACAAAAGTAATAGAATTTGTTTTTAGAGGGTTTATTTAACACACATTGAAGTATGAAAAAAATGTATCACCATTTTGATGCAAAATGGCACGACAGAGCCCATCTTGAAAATCGTCTTTTTTTATAAACACCGTCACGGGAGGACGGTTTTCTCGTAAAGACGTAAAGTATAAGACTTCGTGGAAATAGTGCACTTTAGAAGAAATGAATCGATTCTTTGCCAAAAAATAAGCAATAAGTTTCATGTAAACAAAAAGTTTACATTAAATAAAAAAACGGCTACGTACTTCAAAAGAGAATATAATTCTGCAGCTCCTGTCAACATTTCAAATTTTGTTCATATTTAATCTGTTATGCCTGCACCATACATTTGGCTAACCACGCTGACGCTCGCCTCCTCTTCCTTTCTGTACGATTTTAACGACAATCCGGGCAGTTTTGCACCATCGGTAAGCGATCGGAAAAAGCAAAACGAAAAAAAAACGAAATCGTGTTCAGCGTGCGCTCCGAGGCGCTGCGGCAAAATCGTTAATTGAACCTTTCACAACAAATTTGCACTATAGGGCCAACTTCATAAAGTTTTCATGATCCTAAACTCTAAAGTATTGTTCAAGCTAAGAAAAAAATCGATTTTTCCAAAATAGCACTTCGCATTTATTTGTGCATTTATTTTATCCACCAATGCTTCCCGAGATCGATCTTTTTCAATATTAAAGCGAGTAAAGAATTACTTGAGAAATTCATTGAGTGACGAACACCTGTCCACATTAGCCTTCTTCGCAGCGAACGCAGACCTCGTGAATTCGATTGATTACGACGTGATTATAAAAATATTTGGACAAATCAAGGCTAGAAAACGCATTTAGATTATATTGTGAGCTATAGTTCTTTGTTTCATTCTTTTTTCTCCTTACAAATTTATTTAAAATTTCTTAAAATTTTTTTAAAAATTATGGGGGGTGGGGCACAAAAATGTATGGCCTACGGACCCAAAGTTGGTTAATCCGGGACTGTTAACCCTTTAACAGCCAAGCTTAAAACCTGTTGAATAAAAATTCAGGAATAATGTATGATCATTTTCTGATCGTTTTTTACAATCAAATTTTGTTGTTCCCTAGTAGTATAAAAAAGACGGAGATGAATAAGGAAAGAGTGGGAGGTTGGTTTTGGTTCCCTCTTTCCTTCTTCCTGTTTTTTCTCAAATGAGCCCAAAAGGAGGTAGTATGGAAATCTAATTTTTATTTCTAAATTTTTTTAATTGAGGAATAACTATTTTACCTCGATTTGTCGAAAGACATCTATTTTTGTTTAAATATTACTTAAAGGATGATTTGAAATTAGCAATTTTGGAAATGTGTGATAATTGTTTTGGATTCTTTCTTTTCCTATTTTGATCATTTTATAATTTGAATAGAAAGGTTCAGAATCAACCACAACTTTTTAAAAATTTTTTTTAATTTTCTCAGTTTCTTTTAAGTGTACGTTAACTCACAACAATCTCGCGAAATGCGGAATAATCCACTTTGATCTAATACACGTATTTATTTTGCAGAATTCTAAGCTTAATACATAAAAATTCAAGGAAAACGAGAATATTAAACGTTGCTCATTTGCAACAATGACGGTTAAAGGGTTAATATTAAAGAAGAAACATATTGACAAAAAACAGTACATTTCTTATAGTCAAATGATATTGATAGAAACGAATTGATATTAAATGCTTTTTGTCATTTATATTATCTTCAATGATTCTGATCTACCCAGTAGGAATTTTTTCCTTGCAAGATACAGCTATTGTAACGATCAATGAGGTACTTGCTTCAAGTAGAGTAATTAATAATAATTACTGTAAAACTGAATCAGACAAAAGTCACTGATGAATTCAATTGTTTTGAATTATTCAATCTGTAATTTTCACGGATGAAAATAGTCATTTTGAATTATCTAAGCTGTAACTTTAACTGATCAAATAATTCACTTTGAATGCTCTGTGCTACTCTTATCAGTAGTCGTTCAAATATTGTGTAAAAATTTTGCGACGCATGGTCTGGCATCGTCTAAAAAAATCAACTTTAAATCTTGGCGCTACTCCATGTCTTGAGTTTCATAACAAAAGTTTAAACAAATGTTTATCTGTTCCTACTAGTTTTTCAAAAATTTTAGAAGTTACCAGAAAAGTGCTTACTTAATTCTTGATCAGCCCTTTAATATTTGAAAACCAGTTTTAAATTATTATATAGTAAACACCATTTTCTTTGCTTTTTTCTTACATCAACTAACTGATTTATTTGTAACTTAAAATGTAATAGACAAATCAGTCATTCGAATTAACTGATTGATTCAGTCAGCAATATTGACGGGTTTATCTGTTCAAATGACTGTTTTCTCATTAGGAATAACTGATTTTTCAGTCGAAACTGTTTCATTCATTCAATGTATAATCTTTATATGGCACTTTCCAAAAATTATTTGCTACATGCATTAAGTCGAAAGAGATACACCCGCATGCGATATTTTACTCTCACGAGAGCAAGTTTATTATCCAAGGTGCGTATAATGCTTGAGATACATGTGCCTACTTTCAGGCAACATCAAGTTCCTTTACCAAGAATCTATGAGGCTACGCGTGATATTTCGATTATGGTGTCGACAAAAATCCAGGAGGTCGTGAGAACACAACTATGGTTGTATAAGCATGGGTAGGTGTAGGTTTAATGCTCGACATTTGCGTTTCAGATTAGATGAAAGTGATTCAACAAATTCGTATAAAACTTTATAGCATACACATTTTTTTATTTAATTTAAATTCTTTCTTTATTTAATTAAACTATTAAAAACGAAAGAAGACAACATTTTTGTAGAAACTTTAGGTGTACAGCATTTTAGTCATCTTTCAATGAAATTATTCTTGACTGTCCTTATAAATACACATAAGTTTCTTACGATTGTTCCGAGGTGGGAAATTTAATGATGTATAAAATTAAAATAAAATTGTACAAAAACCAAAAGAATGAATAAAAACACAGCCGTCTCTATTTTCTTAGAAATTCGGGACATTCGAGATGCGAGATAACGAATTTATTATTCCCCGAATTGACGGAAGCGTAGGTATGATTCGTCGCTCCTAACGACAGATCTAACTCGGGAATCTTAGAATCCGTTCGATTTTAATTAAACTTTGTGAAATTCACTTTCAATGATTTTTTTTTAATTTAAAAATTATGAGAGTTACGTCATGTTGAATTTTGGCATCACGTTTTTTTAAATTGTCGATATTTCTTTAACTGTGGAATTAATTTTTAGTCGACTTTCAGATATTGTAGAAAAAAGTATACGCTTTAAGGCCATGTGACGAGTGGGTCACGTGACTGGCTTCCTACCTTACTGACACTTTTTTTTGTAAACTTATTTTCACACGAATAGCCACATCGAGTTGAAATTTTTTGATAATAAATAAGAAGCACTAAGAAATGCAGCTCTGTTCCTAAATTTTTGTAATTATGAAAATAGCACAAAAAAATTATTTACAAAAAAAGCTTTTTTCGTAATTATACAAATTTAGGACCAGAGCCGCGTTTCTTAGTGATTCTTATTTATCATCCCAAATTTGCAACTCGATGTATGTGGTGGCAGTTCTGAACGTTCAAATGAACGAAATTTTTTATTACAGGATTTCTATACAAGAAACAGTGCGAGAATAGAGATTTACTATGTTGAAAGTAATGCAATCATTAAAGAAACTTCCAATGCACATTTTTATTCATCGTGGGAACAATATTTCTAGACAAAATAAAATAGGAAAAGTATATTTCGTTCATTTGAACATTCAGAACTTCAATCTCATTCGATGTGGCTGATCGTGTGAAAATAAGTTTACAAATAAAAAAAGTGTCGGTAATGTCGGAAGCCGGTCACGTGCCCCACTCGGCACATGGCCTTAATACCGTGTTACAGAAATTTTTGTTTCAAAATGTTGTCAAATAAAAAGTCAAAAAACTTTCTGATTTCAATTTTTTCTCAATATTCTACCTTTTTATTTGTGTCTAGTTAAAATATACAAATTAATGAATTTTCTTCTGGATCACGCTATATCGTCATTTTAGCGGACCATGCGCCGCGCTCTCATCACCGCGATCCTCTTCCAGTATCGTAGAGTGGGGGAGAAAGTTCCTTTTTTAGACAAAAAACGCCCGGCAGGTCATTTCCTGATTCATTTTTGTATTATTTTAGAAATGGCCTAACTCATCCAGGTATAATTAGTTACTGTGGATATTTCACTATAACTAAAGAACAAATTTTTATTTCAAAGTTTAAACTTTTTTTTGCTTAACTTTGTTAATAAATAACAATTTTTTTATTTAGTTGGAGTGAAATGTCTGCATTTCCTCGTTATGCCTGGAAGAGTTATTGCCATTTCTAAAAATAATATATCAAAATTAATTAAGAATTGACCTGTCGGACGATTTTTGTCCAAAAAATTGACACTGAGAGTCCAACACGGTGGAGCCGCACGGTCCCACTGAAATGACGGTATCTCGTGACCCAGAGAAGTCAGCATCAATTTTTCTTTAATTGAAAGGAGAAATTATAAAGAATCAGTATATTCTAAGTAGAAAAAATGGGGAGATGCGATGTTGACAAAAAATTGAATTAAAAAATTAGATCAAACTTTTTTTTGGTCAAAAGTTTGAAAAAAAAACTTTTTTGTTTTGTGATATTAAAGCCGAGGTTAAGGCGTATGCTTTTGTCCACATCTTCAAGTTTTATTAAAATTTGTTCCACGGTTTCAGAAATATAGATAATTCTTAAAAATGTGCTGCCAAAATTCAACATGCTGTAACTCCCGTAATTTTGTAAATTAAGAAAAAATCCGTTGGCCATAAAATTTTTTCTTATATGACACTATAATTTATTCGTGTTTCATTAAAATCAAACGACCACTTGCTGATCCTGATATTTTTGATGACCTAATTACAAAAAAATGGTATGCAAATAAATGTGTTCTGTAATTCTAAATATTCGTTTAACGTTAAAAGCATGTGTTATAATTTTGATAGATTCTTAGACAACCCATATGGAAAAGTTAATTATGGCCATACTGGGCCCCAACCAGTTTGCCCAATTAATATTTGGGCCCCAAACGGTCAGCCTAACGAATGTCCAGATTGACGTAACTAGCTGGGCCTTAGTTGAACAGCCCACTTTAAGCCCAATTAATAAAAAAGGTACAGTTATTGAATTCATAAAGTTCTAAGTAATAAATGATAAATATTTGTTCTTATTTTTTTTTAATTAGACGCTTCTTTATGATTTAAGAACTTTTAGCATCCTGTTATTCCTTTCGACCTCCATCTCAGTCTCTTCCAACAGTCAGCTCATTCCTAAAAGCATCTGACGTGGTGTTTTCTGCAATAAATTTGGTTCAGTACAAATACTCAACTATGAATGAGAAAGAGCACAAGGCGATGACTTATGTTGTTAATTTTTACTAAAAAAACGAAACAACTTTGTAAAAATAGCCCGATTTTACGGAAGCTTGAACGGACTCGACAACAAGAAATAATGGCGTGCGCGCAGCTTTAGTGCAGACCAGTGCTCCCAACGCGGGCACCTTGGGCTACTGCGCATGCGATGCATAAGGAGCTTTATTGGTTGCCATTCGCGCGCTTGTTTGAAATGCTTAAAAATACAATTTTATTATTTATTATAATTAAAATTATTAACAACATTTGCATATCCATTTTAATTAATATACACAATTTCAAAAGCATAAATCAGTGAAAATAATTTGAAAAATAAAAAAAGATTACATCACATAACATGATATTTTTTATTTACCGAATACTCATGTTAAAATATAATTATTTTCAATCATTAATAATAAATAACAAAAAATAGTATTTTTTAACATTACAAATAAGCGCGCGACCGGCAGCCACTGAAGCGCGTTATGCGTCGCATGCGCAGTAGTGCAAGGTGTTCGCGTTGGCAGCACTGATGGAGACGACAGAGATGCGACAGAGCCCGTCTGCGGCGTTGCGGCTCGGGCGGGTTTTTCAAAATTACAAAATGCTAAGTTAAAAAAAAATGTTCATTTATTTTTGTTTTACTTGACAATTTTACTGCACTCTGCTGATCTCTTCGTCTCTTTTAGGAAATTTCTAATTTAATTTAGAGCTTATATCTAATTCGAAAACAGTTTAATTATTGTAAGTATATGAAAAATATAATATGTCATATGTTATATTCGTAAATGATTCATTCACTATGTAACGTTATAATGTAAGAATTATTTTCATTTATGAAAATGAAATATGGCTGCTAGATTCTGCTTGAATCGCTTAATCTTTTTTAACCCGTATGCGTAATTTATTATTCCACGGAGTTTTTATCAGAATTATCCCGATTCATTTTTATTTCTAAACGGACGCAGTTTAAAATAAACTTACCGATTTAAATAGCAGCAGTCCATAGCCGGCATTTGATCTCTCTATTGACCTCTATCGATATAACTGGGGTTACTTTTTGGGGCCAGATTGGTTTGCTCCGATAGTGCTCACTATGGGTGTTCTGTGGGTAAGCCCAATTTAAGCCAAATTAAGCACAACATCAAACACTGATCGGCTTTATCAACATAAGTTTTGATAATTAAGACTTCTGAATAATTGGAAAAGCTTCAGTAATTAGATGGGATTGCATCCACTTACTCATATAATTAAAATAACCTGTTAATTAATGCGGAACGTCCACTATGGGCATTCTATGGGTATGCCCAATGTAAGCCCAAGCAAGAAATCAAACACTGATCGGCTTTATTAACATGAGTTTTGAAAATTTGGAATAATTGGAAAAGCTTCAGGATTTGTGTGGGATTGCATCCACTTACTTACATAATTAAAATAATCTGTTAATTAATTACTTTTTTTGTTATCTGGGCTACCCAGTTGGGGCCCAATTGGCGCCTAATTATAAGTTGGGCTAAGCTGGGCCGATTTCCACATGGGAAGGTCTTCCGCACGAAATAATATATCGAATTCAAACTTTCTGAAATAATATAAAAGCTGCTAAAGAAGCTTTCATTTACATCTAAATGTTCATAATATTTATTGTAATCATAATTATTTAGGTGCTGATAAACTTTCTTTAGTGCCTTT
>CAKNWT010028837.1:0-14126 GCA_932066315.1 Andricus coriarius | reverse complement strand
CTGCAATGTTCACGAAACGTCGGCAATCTCGTAGTTTTGCACACGATTGAAACCCGAAAAAGCTTTAAATTTTGAATTTGAATTTATCACGTCAAGACGTATTGATTCGTGACCCAGCAACGAGTCTACGATTGACCGAAGAAACTGTGAGAAAATAAGAATTCCAACCTAATACATTTTTAAGTAAAAGAAAATAAGACTATAAGTTAGAGATGGTTGTACGGATTTGCTTTGGGCAAATTTATAACATTCTCAGATGTTTTAAATTTCGTATCTCAAACTATTGTAATCCTTAAGCTTGCGATGATGCACAGGTTATAAAAACGATGGTGATCCCTGGCCTCTGTGTCTCTCAATAAACAAAAATTTATCAAGAATTATCCATGCGTGTAGTCGTTGTAGCACGATTGCGCAAGTGAGAGATTTAAACGGGAAATAAACTGTCAAGCAAAAATTTATTAGAAAGTCGAAAGTAGACAAATCAAATTAGGCAAACCAAAATTAGAAAAATAAAAAAATTAGGAAAGAAATTAAAATTGTAACAAAGAATGAGCTCAAGCGGGCACTAGTTTGTTACAATTATAATTTTCATTGTTAACTTCGAAAGGCTTAACAATTAAAATTTGTAAAATAGAAATTTGCAGAATTATATTTTTCATAATAGGGCTGATATCCACCCTAATACATTATTTTTTCAACGGTGGAAATAATTAATCTGTAATCAAAAATTGAAACTGGCAATCCTCTACGATCCCATCAGATCATAAAGCTTTAGCTTGGCTTCACAACGTAAAAGACCATAGATCAAGATTACTTCGATGGATATTACGTATCGAAGAATACAAGTATCAGGTACTATATGTAAAACGAAAAGAAAACAAAGCTGCCGACTGTCTATCAAGATTTTTCCCACTTCAGGACGAAGTAAATTATTCAGACACTACAGTTCCATTAGATAGTGGTGAATCTGATACTAAGAGTGAAAAATCTGCTACTGTTCATAAGAAACCAATAATTCCAGAGTAAAGAGTAATTAATGAAAAACAAACCCCGTAACAAATGAAAGGGTGAAATTAAAACCGAATGCGACTGGAAAATTATGGAAAAAAAATTGAAAAGGATAGTATGCCAAGATATGATGAGGAAGGATGGTTAAGACATTTAGGCTGGCTAATAGATAATTTCAAGTATAAAAAATTAACTATCGTGATACTGCACCTTGGAGACCCTACGTTCACATCCAGCGAAAGAGAAAAGATAGTAAATATGATCAATTATCAGTCTAAGTACTATGCAAACTCTAGCTTTCATCTATGTGTTAACGAAACAAGAGAACTATCCAAAGAAGAACGTAAAACAATAGTTAAAGAAGCTTACGCAAACCACTTATGAGAAAAGAACACAATACAGAAAGTCAGAGAAGTAGGAGAATGGTCAAGAATGAACAAAGTAACAAAACCAGGAAACAAATACATCTTTAGTATCCAAGATAGATTAACAAGATATACAGTTCTAATACCTATGAAAAATGACACCGCAGAAACTATAATCGAAGGTATTATTGACCACTACATATACACATTTGAAGCCCCTCAAACCTTACCTACTGATCAAAGAACCAACCTGTTATCGGTATTATTGCAAACAGTTCGAAGATCCCTTGAATATTAAGCACATAAAAACAACATCTTTCTACCCACAGGCAAACGGAAACGCAGAGAGTATACATTCAACCGTTAAAAGCCGTTCGAAATGACATTCGGAAGAGACCCGAAGATTCCTTCAGCTACACCAAGATCACCAGCCCTTAATCATGCTGATATAATAAAGAAATGGAAAATCAAACATGATAAAATCATCAAAAAAGCTAGAGAAAAGAGAACTCGAGCAAGAAAAGAACAAAAAACGTTTAGATGTGAATACAATAAAAAGTCACCCGATCTATATAATAGAAGACTTGGTCAAGTGAAAAAACAACACGAAACAAAACAAATTAGACCCTAGTTGGAAAGGCCCCGGAACGATCACAGAAATCACTACAAACAATAATTTAAAGATTAAATTTGAAGGCAAATCACTCCAACTCCATATAGGCCAAGTAATGCCGTTTTATGTTCCAGGAAAATGATGGAGACAAGAACCAGGTCATGAGAGGAACAGCATTTCGAAGTGCACAATTCGCCTTTTAGCATTGAGGGTGGTGATTGTATCTTATTCAAACTATGCTGCATATTTTTTTTAGCGAGGGACAGCACAGATCTTCTAAATTATATAGGTTTTGCACGTACTGGCTCAACCAATTTTCCTTTTCGAGTCCTTTGACGTAGATTGCTTGCGCGTCACGTAGTTGTTCACGGATTACAAGTCTTATTTCTTCATAAGGTATGTCAACAGATGTCTATTCTAGACCATGGTAATTGTGCGTAAGCCAAAAATTGTCATTCTTGTGTTTAACAGGTAACAGGTCCCAGTAGTAGGGTGGTTCAAAGAGTTAAACCACAGGCTGAGCGTCTTCCTGGAGAGGAATTATAGCCAATTCCTTGAAGACGAATTGGTTGATGGGCTTCTTGAAGTCTTGCATGTCCATTATTAACTCCATATCGATGAAAACTGAACTTTATTGCTAAAATCATCTCTTTCATACCTTTTCTCCCCACCACCATTGGTATAACCGTACCACTATAATCTCAAATCAAATTCTTTACGCTAACACTAAGGGGTTAGTACTGAATAATGTGGTCATGTATAATTAGATAGTAGGCTGCAGTTTCAGCTGGGAAATTGTCTGCAGATTAAAATTCCAAACGAACGTCCACTGAGGCCTGTTTAAGAAACTCATTTTGTTTTGAGCAATCGATGACACTGAGAGGAGAGTATTCTCTAAAATCACTTTTCTTCAACATTGGTTGAGGCTCATTATAATAGTAGGCTGCCTGAAAGTTTGCATACATCTCATACAGTAGTACAAACTGATGATGGCCCAAGTCCAGATTTAAATTACCATACGGGTAGTACTATGAGTTGAAGAATACTTTTACATTGGTTATATTGCAGTGATCGAAGTGATTAGCATATCTAGCATTCCACTCTATGAATCGAGGTCTTAAATTGCTCTTCATTTCCTGACGCTTGTCGTGCTTGAGCATTCAAGTCAGTGCGTGATCTTGTCAGGATAAGTCTATGCTTTGCGTTAACAACGATTTTTCAATAGTCTTCAGCGAATTCTAGGATTATACTAAGTGGTGTAATGCCATCAAAGTTCCCCTTGTTATTAGGAAGACGTTTTGTTTCTTCTGGGATGTAGAGGCATCCTGCATTCTCCATAAAATTACTTTGTTTGGGGGGCAGTGAGAAGTAGCCTCTTATGGTGCTAGTTAGACCAACATTTTTGCAACGATCAATCTCAATACCATTGAGTTCATAGCGAATTTCATCAAACAGATAGCAGATGGTATTGCTCATTAGTGCTGTGCCAGTAACAGATGTAACTCAATGAGGCCTTGTCAGCCTTCCATATATATGCAGTGAACTTGTGCTGGGTACTATACCTAAATCTTCATGCTGGACAGCAATTCGAATTTCATCGCTGTTGTTCAATGATAATAAGGCATAAGGTTGATGTGAATGGATCTCATAGTGAGCTATGGACTTATCAAATCTCACTTGTGTTTGAATGTTTAGTATTTCTTCCATTTTTGTTGCAACAGAAGAAGATGATAAATATCTCGAATGGACGTTTTAATTTATTTTTGGCAAGGTGACTCTCTTATATAGTCTATTTTGCGATTGTACACGATAACCATTACGATCATTTGAAGTGTAGTCGTGTTATTATTGCGTCTTCTCAGAAATTCACCAAGTCTCCGTCCAGATCAACTATGGGGAGCTGAATATGATTAACTGTCTTCACGGCGATTCGGAGGTAAATGACGTGTGACGGTACTTCAATGGTCTTATATCGTGGTGGTACAACAGGAAAGAATTCATGACTTGTGTTTACTTTGCGATCGTTGATATAAGCTCCCGTAGTGATATTGCACTCAAATCTACAAGGTCCGATCCGTCTACAAGATCCGGTCCGTCATTATCACCAATCTTTCTATAACTTACCCAGTGGGTAGTAGGGCCGTAAATATCGTCAAGATTGACAATAGCCCAAGCAATTGGCCGGGTTGCCTTCACTGGTAGTTAACTGCGCATAAATACTCCACGAAAATGTGGAATCTTTAGAGCTTTAGCATAATTCAACAAACCGCTATCAGTGAGTGAATAGAGAGGTAGCTTCACTGCAAGTTTTTTGGTACCGGTCTTAAATAAAGTCCCTGTCCTTTTCGGTACTGTTTTATATGAAGACCTAATCCTTTTCGATAGGGTTTTAGGTGTAAACCTTTTTCTAGAGCAATAGCCGCCATTGAATTCTTATGACGTTGAGCTTCTGCCAGTTGTTTTTTGGTTACGCTAGCATATTTTTCCACCTTAGCTATACCTGCTGCCCCACCAGTAAGAGCTCCAAGTGCACTGAGTCCAGAAAAAATTGGAAACACGTAGATTTTGCACTTCGTGTTTATCGCTTACGTTTTTAACAGCTTTCTGTGCACCTCTGATTGACGCCTTAATGGCCAATTTTGCATTACTACTTATTTTCATTGCTTTCTTAGCTGCCTTTACAACCTTTCTAAAAGCGATTAGTTTATTTTTTGTAGCTGTTTTCCTCTTTTTTGAACAAGGTTGCCTTTTCGAAATAATTTTTCTTTTCAAAATAGGCTTCCGCTTTGAAATAGCTTTCTTCTTCAAGTCATTGCCAATACTACTGCTTTTTTGCCAATTACAACGTCTTTAGAAAAATACGCTGCCAAGCTTTACTGGCTAGTGGTCGATCTGCAGCGTTTCTTGTCTCAACGTTCTCACGATTTCGTGAGTAAGCAATGTCGTACTTTTTGCACGTTGCATCTAAAAGATTGATACCAGCAT
Organism: Andricus coriarius; assembly: GCA_932066315.1. NCBI lineage: Eukaryota > Metazoa > Arthropoda > Insecta > Hymenoptera > Cynipidae > Andricus > Andricus coriarius. Next base: position 9,155 of record CAKNWT010028837.1, on the reverse strand, counting down.
CACAAACGGCAGGTTGTTAATGACTTCGTTGACCAATCCTTTACCTTGATGACGATAACGTGAAACTTTATTCGCTTTACGATGCTCAATCATTCTCCACTGAACGGAGGTTAGCACGCAACTGACCTGATAGCTACATAAGCACTGTATTTATAGCTTTCACGACAGTTGAAATCAAGATGCGGCTCGAAAAACAAGCCGGCGAGCTTGCGGGAATCGAATTTGACACCCTCATACCACATGATAAGAAGAGAGTAAAACGACATGGCAGTCTACTACAAGACAGTATTCGCGCAGTGTTTTGTGGACCTTCAAATTGTAGCAAGACAAATACATGACTTATCCTGATCTTACACCCAAACAGATTGAAATACAACTAAGTGAAGCTAAACCAATTACTATAATAGTCTTTGATGATGTCACTTGTGAGAAACAAGATTATATTCTAGCCTTTTTCTGTATGGATAAATACGCTCATGTGGACTGTTTTCACTCATGTCAAACTTACACTCTAATTCTTAAATATCTGGTTTGAGATAATGTCAATCTGTTAATACTTTTCAAGCAGGATAAAAGTTACTCTCATATTTCTGACTTATTTTCAGCATGTTGGAGTACTGACAAGTATGGATTCATTGTCATTAATAAGGATAGTAATCTCAGTAAGGGTAGATATAGAAAAGGATTTAACTGTTTTATCTGTCTATAAATACAAGTTTTGTACTGGAAATGATGCCATTATAGAATGAGCCATCAACACAACAACAGGTCAAAGTTTCACAAGGAGAAAGAGGTGCTCCGTTAAATTTCAGAAGCTAGTGAGTCGGTTCGATGTAAATATCGACTGCTCAAAATGGCTAAAGAAGCCACTAAAAAGATAATGAGTGAATCGTTTAATCCAATCGCCGTGCCACTGCAGAAACTGTTTGACATATCTAGACCTTCAATTAAGAAATAAGTTGATCAAAATGAGCTTGTTAATAAAAAAGATGAAGAAGATGAGGACGAGAAGTTTAGAAATGATTTATGGTGTGCGTAAGCTCAATGATTGCTGCCTTATGATTAATGATAAACACTAGCAACAATAACAAGTACAAAAACTTTATTGCAAAAATGTTCAACGTATCACGCATGCAGTCCCTCAACTAGTGGAGCTTCACTAACACAGTATATGGTGATAAATAGAAACGCAAAGACTAATAATGCCTACTGGGACAACAATACGACGCAGTCAATTTAGGACTTGTACAGCGCATCGTACAAAACGAGATATGCGCAGTGTATCACGTCACATCATGTATGCAAATAGAGATTGACAAAAATAATTTGATGATAAATTTATTTGAAGAATAAATCAATAGGAAAATGAAAAACCTTCAGATTGACACCCAACAAAATTTGATAATCCGTAACATTGAGCTCTTTGCTCAGTTAGATGCTCGATTAAATGCACCGTATTTACCAAATCTATGGTTTCCGGCTCAATACAGCCAGCCAATCGACGTTTATATAGATGAAGCCTGTATTTACAATTATAAAGGAGAACCCGAAGGAGGCATAGGGGTATCGTTTAGCCCTGATCATCCCTGGAATATATCGACACCTGCGCAAGGGCGGCAAACTAATAACTCTGCCGAAATACAGGCTGCGACATCTGCAGCTAAGAAAGCCGTTAAAAATGGCATAACTAAATTGTCGATATTTACAAATTCCAAGTTCCTCATCAATAGTTATACTGAATGGATGACAGATGTCAGAGTGGAAGTGTCGAGTTGCTGTTCTCCGGAGTTTTAAAATTTCGTTTGTTTTTCTTGCTCTTCTTTTAATACAAATTTGCAAGTTGTGACTTTGTGTGTTCCTGGCGCGTCCGAGAAAATTGTTTTTTCGAAATTGATGATTTTTTGCTGTTTTCAAACTAGTCAATATCTGTGAGTGATCATGTCGAGCAATGGGTGCGTTTTCAGAGTGCAAAAAAATGATTTCCAGAGGAGGACCTGTGGTGCTTGTATGTGTCAAGTTTGGTGTGTTATCTCATCTGGCCAGTGCGAATTTTAACATCTCGAAAAAAAAACTTTGATAAGCTTAAAAAAGGTGCTACTAGGTGAGCGGTGCACCCCTAAAAAGACGTATAAAAAAACGAGTTGACCGACCAGATAGTTTCGCCAGGATAAAACCTTTTCTAATCGATGTATTATGTTGTTGCGAACAAAAAACCGTAGTGACATTTTTTCGTACCAATGGTCAGTAATTTGTTATTAACAAAAAACTTGCAAAATTAAGAAGGATTAAAAAATCGATACGAAAACACATTTATTATATATTTTGGGCAAAAATAAGCACTTTTTAACTCGTGTCATTTTTTCAAACAACGCTTCGTTTTCGAGCTACGAGCGATTTAAGTCAAAAAATAACCAAAATGCGCAATTTTCATAATTTTTGTTCTCGTTTCTTTATTATTATTATTATTATTATTATTATTATTATTATTATTATTATTATTATATTTTTCTTTATTCGAGGTTACTCGTTGAAAGTTGTATTTTCATGAAAATTTTTTTTTTATCCTGGCGACTTTCTTTCCCCTTTCAAGATTTGCGATCATAAACTCGTGAAAATCTCTGATTATCCACGAGCGGGTGAGTAGCCGGAAAACAATATATCGATTCGTGAACTATTGATATAGTAACTGTATACTTTTTAATTAATTATAGTATCGCATAGTTATCTAAGATTACGAATTATACCTTACATTTAAATGAAAAATAAAGAAATTTAATGTTATTACAAGGAATGCATATAATAATAACTATTTAATAATACAAAATATACATTTAAGCTTAAATATAAGCTTTTATTTATATTTATTTCTAACTATTAGTAGATGAACAACTAATCTTTAGTCTCACATTCAGTCCCTGCTTCCATATCGTCAGTTTGTATTTCTAGATTTTTACATTTTATAGACCAAGAGCACAGATCGAAACATTTAAAACCTTGTGATGAGCAAGAACAAATTTCATCATCGCTGCGGAGGTTTGCAAGAGCGCGATTAGTTTCAATTTTGTTTGAATATCGTATTTTTTATATAACAGTTATAATAGTTTATATTCAAATACAAAAGTATATTTTTTGTAAGGATAAATAAATGAATAGCTATTATTATATGCACTCCTTACAACAACATTAAATTTCTTTATTTTTCATTTAAAAATGTAAGGTATAATTCGTAATCTTAGATAACTATGCGATTCTATCATTAATTGAAAAGTATACAGTTACTATATCAATAGTTCGCCAATCAATATTTTGTTTTCTGACTACTCGCCCGCTCGTGGATAATCAGTGAATTTCACGAGTTTTTTATCGCAGATCTTGAAAGGGGAAAGAAAATCGCCAGGATAAAAAAAATTTTGCATGAAAATACAACTTTCGACGAGTAACCTCGAATAAAGAAAATTCAAAAAGCTCTAGTAGAAACCGAGAAAAAAAATTATGAAAATGGCGCGTTTTGGTTATTTTTCGACCTTAAATCGCCCGTAGCTCGAAAACGAAGCGTTTTCCGAAAAAATAACAAGAGTTAAAAAGTGATTATTTTTGCCCAAAATATATAATAAATGTGTTTTTGTATCGATTTTTTCATCCTTTTTAATTTTGCAAGTTTTTTGTTAATAACAAATTACTGACCATTGGTGCGAAAAAATGTCACAAAGGTTTTTTGTTCGTAAGAACATAATACATCTGTTAGAAAAGGTTTCATCCTGGCGAAACTATCTGGTAGGTCAACTCGTTTTTTTATACGTCTTTTTAGGGGTGCACCGCTCGCCTATATCATTCTTTGAGGGAACTTCCAACTTAAAACTTACCATTTTACATTTTCAATGGATATCTTAAATATTTGTCATGTTAACTTTATAACGCTTATTGCTTTTTTGATTTTTACCTTTTTATGTGCCTTATTCCGTGTTTTCAATTATAATCATGTGAACTGGATTTTGTTGGTTAACGTATTTCAGACATTTCTATATTTAACTATGCTTGAACTTTACTTTTCACTATCAAAATGGAAACTTTAAATATTTGTTACGTTAACGCTCAGTCTTTGCCTGCTCATTACAGCGAATTTAAACAGAATTTATGTCCTGTTCTTATCATATCATAGCCGTTTCTGAGACCTGGCTTACGCCTAACATTCCATCTAGCTTTATAGCACTTGATCATTACACACTTTCCCGCAGAGATAGAGATGAGAGAAGAGGAGGTGGGGTCTGTTTTAACATTCATGTCAGCTTAAGGGGTATACAGATGGGAATCAGTCCTCCTGCCAATTACCCTATTGCTGAATACCTTTTTATCAAGGTATCTTCGTCCCATGATAGCATGTTGTTGGGTGTGACTTACAAACCTCCTAATGCTTCCTACTGTAGGGAACTTGAGACTGACATTTTTGACCTTATACCCAATTATAATAACATGGCACTTACTGGTGACCTAAACATAAATCGTAATGCCACCAACAACTTAACTAACTATTTAAAATCAGTAGTGTTCTCTGCCGGATTATCTATAGTTCCCCATAATACCACGCACCACACCGATCATTCTAGTACATGGATTGACTTGATGATTGTTGATGATCTAGACAAGGTAATTTCTTCTACTCAAAACTCAATCTCATTCCTTTCAAACCACGACCTTATCAGCATTCAATACCAGTTCTCCTTTGATCCCTCCTCTAGTACATCTCCTCTGTCTATACGCAATCTCACAAATATAAATGGAGCCGAATTTCTTGAGCACCTCTCCACTTATGATTGGAAAATAATTTTTATTCAAAAAGATATAAATAGAAAGGTTATCTATCTAACAACATTTTTATTTTCAGCTTTTGACAAATTAGCGCCTCTTCATACCCTCAAAGCAAAAAAGAAGTCCACTCCTTAGATTACATCTTATATTAAAGACTTGATGAAAGAAAGAGAGAAAAAACGTAGATTGCCTAAATGAACAAAAAATAGTATTATTCAAACCGCATTTCGTAAATTGAGAAACTTAGTTCAAACCAAAATCAGGGATTCATACAACCAATATAATTACAATTCCATCAAAAACAGGAATAAAAATGAAAACATCTGGTTTCTCTTGAGACGACTTGGACTTATTCCTCCAAAGCATTTGGCTCCTGATAACAATTTTTCTCCCGCAGATCTTTTAACAGCCTTCACTACAAAATCCACTCTCCTTGCAAACAGCACTCCTTCCTCGTCCGGAGTTCCCTCTACCTTTCATGATACTAAATTATTCTTTTCTGACATATCGCAAGAAACCCTAATTAAAAAACTCTTGGAGGTAAAATCAAATGGTCAAAGTTCAGTTGGTATTTCAATTAAAATGATTCGCTTAGCTTTACCAGTCATTTGTCCCATCCTCTTGCATATCTATAACGCATATCTAGAGGTGGGAATCTTTCCTGATACCTGGAAAGAGGCGATCATTCGCCCTGTTCCTAAAATATCCAACCCTACCTCTCCCAAAGATTTCCGCCCAATATCCATCGTCTGTGCATTGTCTAAACCTTTCGAACGCATTGTCCATCAGCAACTTACAGCACATATTGAAACTAACAATGTAATGGACCCAATGCAATCTGACCTTAACCTGGCAATTGATAGAAGGGAAATAACTGTTGTTGTCCTTTTTGACTTTTCTAATGCTTTTAATACAGTTAACCATAATTTACTATTCACTAGGCTCAAATCACTTCACGTCTCAAATATGGCTGTTAAATGGTTTGAATCTTAACTTAGTAATCGTTCTGAAAGAGTACAAATCAGCAATCGCTGCACCCACTCTATTTAATATCTATACCTCTGAATTTGGTAGCGAGCTTCGTCATTGCAACTATCACAAATATGCTGACCACTTTAAGCTTTACCTTTCCGGGCTTATTGCCACTCTTAAGAGTTTACTTCAAAAGGTACATGAGGATATTGATTTGATCGTGCAGTGGACCTTGATACACAATCTCACTCTTAACCCTGCTAAAACTAAGGCTATAATCATAGGACCTTCTTCCTCTCCTTCACTTGCAACAATTGCAACCTTGCCTCCTCTCTTAATCGATGGACGTCTCATCCCCTTTGTGGATTCTGTGAAAGATTTAGGCTATATTCTGAATCGCTCTCTTACGTGGAATGAACAAGTTGCGGATTTCTCCAGGAAAACCTTTAGAGTTCTCCAACAGCTTAAAAGGAATAAAGTATCACTTCCTACTCCAACGCATATCCTCCTAATTGAAAGCCTCATCCTTCCTTTCTTTGACTACGGCTGTGTTGTATATGACGATATTACTGATGAACTGAATTCGTGTCATCTATAATATCCCAAAAAGCAAACATATTACCCACTACAGAGAAAGAGCAGGACTTCTTAACGTTGCCAAAAGAAGACAATTTTTATGGGTAACCTGCTTTATAGCCTATTCAGTGATGAAGCTCCGCACTATCTTCTTAATCTCTTCAATTTTATTGACAAACATCAACCAACACATTCTAAACTCCGTGAAAGGAAAACAGTACTAAAAATTCAGCCACAACGCACGTGTAAAATGGAAAGGTCTTTTGTTATTCGTGGTGCTCGCCTTTGGAATAAACTACCTATAAGTATTAGGAATGCACCTTCACAATTTCACTTTAGAAAAATCCTTTTTGGTTACTTATTCAACACTTCAAATCCTACCCCTGAAATTACACATTGGTAACACTTAAATCCTTGAGTTTAAAACTTACATAAGCTTGCACATGAATGTATTTACTCCTTATAGGGCTCCTTATACGGCTATCTAGCCCTAGGAACTTTTCATGAATAAATACAAATACAAATACACTGTTTCATTATCGAAAATGTCCAATAATTCGAATTAGAATGAAATCGTATATTCTGAAGTGGTATGTGCCATAGGTGAGACCGACGATCTTTGGTATACGCGAAGGACTAAATTAGTCCAAGAAATGTAGTATCAGTTCCCTGACTAGAAACTAGAGGGCAATCGGTTTCACTGTCGTGGAAACTGGTCTTACCGTTGGAGCTTCGAGACAAGCCGATGAGTGAAGCACAAAATACTACGACGTCTGGACACTTAGGTGTGGATAAAACTTTCTAGCCTCCATCGTTGCTCTACTATTGGTCCAGCATGTTTTATGACGTTGCAGAATTCGTCCAAGCATATCAAACTTGTCAGAAAATGATAGTAGACCAGGCAGGCCCAGTCTGTCAGATGGGTAAACGAGTAATCGAGCAGCCTTGGTCGGTGACTTAGGGGCACTTTGAGGCACTTAGGGGTCTGACTGAGCATTTTCGCGGTATCTCAATTCTTAATAATTACTCATAGATCGCCAAAACTCTCCGCCAGGAAATAGAATTCTTACTTACGCCATTCTAATCAAATTTCTCTAAAATATTTTTTGGTTCGTCAGACACTGTCTCCTTCTTTCAAAATTTTCTTTCGTAATCTTTTAGTTCATCCAAATTTCCTGAAAATCTTCCTAAAATATATCTCCACGAGGGATTCGTCGCGAGTTCAGAACGAGAGTGAATCGACGCGCAACGCAGTCAGCAGATTCGCAAGGTGGATGAACCACGACCACCATCTTGCTGGAAGAACGTACCGATATTTCTGGCGGCAAAACAGAATAACACTTTGTTAACAAAATAACCCTCCGCGTTTGAGTGGCTTTATTTTTACCGGCAGCTCTCTCCAGTCAGAACCCGTAAGTAGAAAATTGCAAGGGGTTCAATGTTGGGAGTGGTTTCGTCCGATCTAAGCGCTCTCTCATTTCCGAGGCTTCTGGAAGATGGACTTCAAGACTAGTAAAATAAGGCTGGTTATTCGGCAGTCTGCTTTTCTCTCTATTAATCATATTGGGTTTCTTCTCGTTCACAGGGAACATGGCGACTTGTGTGTCAGGATCCATGAGACTGACGGAGACCACCATCTTATGTCTTCCTTCTCGCACGTTGTGGTTGGCTCAGCTCCCTTCCTCCATCAACATGGCGGGATACGTGTCAGAGTCCATAGACCAGCAGAGGACATACCATACAAGTGCTCTCTTCCTCTCCTTTTCTCTTGCGGTACCAAAAAAGGAACAAAAAAAATAATGTGAATAAAGAAATAAATTTGTTTCGTGCCGAAAATGCCCTTAAGAAGTTTGACTCCCAATCCGAATATTCAAGTGAAGAGAGTGGATGGTTACTTTCCGGTGCCGATGGGAGAGGTTATGGATCGAAGGCATGTCTCTTCGAAAGGCAAATGCTGCTAAGGTCCAGAAATCATTTGATGAAACCGTTATTTTTGGATGGGGAAGTCCTGAAGTACTGTTCATCGATAATGGCTAATGCAGTTGAGCGGGTTAATCGTGTGCTAAAAACAAGGATATCATCTTTTGTAGAGGGTGATCATCCTAGCTGGGATAAACACCTTCCCGATTTCCTCTTTGCCTATGATAATGCCGAACATAGGTCCACTTGTGCGTCGTCAGCGCTCGTAAACTATAGTAGAAAGCCTAGACTGGCAAAAGCGTTGAGAAGGTACCATTAGCTGCATGGCATCTGATTGTCAGGCGAAGTATTATAATCGCCGAAGACGAGACATTCGCTACCAATTGGGCGATATAGTTTGGCGTAGACATTTTACATTCTGAATATTGACTAAATTTCCCTGAGAGCTTTAAATTTATTTTATAATGGTGGCTGACAAATCTCGACTTTCCACCCTGAGAAAATCAAATGTACTAGAAAATTGAACCTATTACAAACATAAATGATAAATTAACGTTCCTGTTAGCCGATTTTCCGGCAGAGTGTCCTAGGTGGCTGAAAATATTACTTATGGAAGACAGATCTGAGAGGTTACTCAAAATGATAACAGACCGAATTTAAGATGTAGCAATTAATGGTTTATAAATGTATTGCAATATAAGAGGAAAACCATTCAACATGGCTCAAATTGGTGAGAGGGTAAGAGTACATAAAATACAAAAGAAAATAGACCACGTCTGGCTGACACTTTAAAAAAAAAGACAGTGACGAAAGATTTAAAAATCAAAGACTGAGCAAAACTATTAAAATAAACAAAGCGGAAATTTTTCCCTGGATCATTT
>CAKNWT010025702.1:0-10217 GCA_932066315.1 Andricus coriarius | reverse complement strand
TTCAAACTAAACTATTTAGGATTTAAATATAACTTTAAAAGTAAAATATTTTTGGTTTAATCTATACTAATTAAATATTTTTGAAATTAACTATAATAAAGTGCGATGGTCTGTCTGTCTACTTTAAAGATTCCTTAGTTAAAATTTGAATAACTTTTGGCATTATCTTAGACATATTGTAACAATTATTGTTCGATTAGACGAAAATTTAAACAATAATGAATAAGATTCACAATTGATCTTAATGACATTTTTCGATTGAACACAAATTTAATTAGTTGTAGAATTTATACAATTTTCTAACGCTACCTTTTGCTTTTAACAGTTCGTCAAATTTAAGCCTAGTTTTTAGATTTTAAACATTTTTTCTTTAAATATACATTCCATATAATACTTATTTCATTTTTTATTAAAACTTTTTTTTATCCCTCAGGATTTAATTGAAAAATGTTCATTTATTTTTTCTTTGCACATCAACAAATTTTGTGATAGATACTGTTTTCAGTGGTTAGATAATTTCAAATAATAAGCGTTTGAAATAAAAAGATTTTGATTTTGTAATATTAGACAATGTCTAGACGTTTTAAATTCAACAATTTCTGATAATTTTTAATTGAAGATTTAAAAAATATTGCTAATTAAAATTTTAACATAAGTATCTAACAATATTTATGAAAACAGTTAAGATCTCCAGTTACGTAAAAAATATTGGCATCCATGAAAATATTAAAATTACGAAAGTAAGAGTGAGTTTTTTCAAACATATCTTACTAACTAGAATTAATCATTTCTTAAATTTCAAATTTTGGTAAATCACCCTCCATATATTATTAATCGTAGTAGGTAGTGAAACGGCCAATTAGGGGTAAATAATAAACCTCAGTTTATGGTATCACTTACGACGTTTCGCCAGATTGGTTTTCTGGCCTCATCAGGCAATATGGTCTCGAAATTTTAAACTAGTTATATGCCAAATTAGCATAAGTCGTATGTAGTTAAGGACGACACAACGGAGACTGTTCTTTCTTTCTTAATGTTATTTCTGTCTGTTATTTCTTAAATTATTTAACTCGTTTCAAAAATGTTTAGAACTCTTAATATTTAAAAGTTTGATAATATAAATTTTTAAGCAGTTTATGTTTTTAATAGGCCGCGGCTACGGGTATCGAATTTTCGGTACGAATAACCGGATTTTTTTCGGTACGTGTAGACGCGCGCGTGCATTTGTTTTCAACGTTTTTTTTTCGAGTGGTGTCTAGGGATTTCAACAATTTGAAGGGATATGGACATAAAAAATTCAAAGGTTTTAAAGATTTTATTTTATTTAACAATTTTCAAAGAATTTCAAGAGATCAAGATTAAAAAATTGATAGAATTCTTGCTATTAAAAAATTTGTTGTTATGGATTTTTAAATATTTTATGTTTTCAATATTAGAAAATAAAATTCCAGGGACGTGAACGCGCGCGTGTATTTTATTTCAACAGGTTTTTTTTTTTTAGATTAAATCTAAGTAATTTTAATGGATATTTAAATTTTTAAGGGATTTTAACCAATTTCTAGAGAACCTTTAGGGAATAAATTAAATTTTATTTCGAGGTATTTCTACATATTTCAACAGTTTCAATGAATATGAAGGAATTCCAGAAATTTCGAAGGATTTTGAAGATTTTAATATATTTAAAAATATTTCAGAGAATTTCAAGAGATGTCATTTCTAAAATTTGTATAACACGAAATATTAATAAATTTGTCATTATGCATTTTTAAATAGTTTGTTTCTAATATTTAAAAATAAAAATTCAGAGACGTGAACATGCGGTTCGCGCATGAACGTTTAGTGCCAGTGTAAAATATTTTAGGCGCTCTAATTTGAACTATTTTTAATTTAAGTTTAAGAGCATTGAGGAGTTTCCTTCGAATTTAAATTCAAAATATAAATTGTAGTAAGGATAAAATAACATTTCTTGGACATGAATATTTAATTATACTTGTAAGTATAACGATTAAGTTATCAATGAAGGAATTTTTATAAGGGGAAATATTCTTGATTATGAGAAGGATTTTAAACTTAAGAATTATTTATTTACAAATTTTGTCCTTTTTCGTAGAAAAGTTACCCTATTTCGCTATTGCGCTGTGATCCCTGTAATGATAATAATAATAATGTAATATTGAATTTCAGATTGAGTGGATGGTACAACACGATTGGACAAAAGGAGGAAATTAAGCAGCTCTCGAAATCAAGTGGTGGAGACATGAACGCACCTTGGCTGACAATTAAAGAAGCCAAAGATTTACAATTTGGACATCCAGGACAGCCTCATACTTTCATGTCTAAGGCGACTATAAGTTTGGTTAGAGCTGCAAACTGCATTTACAAAGCATGTCCCAATGAAGGCTGCAAGAAAAAGGCAAGGCCAAAATTTGGAATATAGTTTAAAATGAAAACTAAAATTTTAATTTGGATTTTTGTGCATTTTTTATTAAAATAAAAATTTAGAGAACTAAAATTGATAGTCTTGAAGTTTCGGGACTTTTAATTTTCAAAGCTTCTAGTTTTTGAAGACAGAAAAAAAATGAAAAACTTAAATGCATTTTAATATAATTTAAATTAATTCAATTTGCAGGTCATCGATCAAGATAACGGAATGTACAATTGTGAAAAGTGTCAGACTGAATATCCAAACTTCAAATATCGCCTGCTGGCAAGCGTAAGTACTTTATATTTCTTTTGTTAAAACAGGGTTCACAGTCTTTCCCCTTTTCTCTTTAAATATATAATATTTGAAAATACAGTTTTTTGTTTTACATCTATAAAATTATTCTATTCAAAACTAGAATATTTTACCGCCAGTAGTTACATAATTATATATTATAATTAATTTAACTTTTTTTAATTTGTCTTAATTTCAAACTGGAATAACTGTAGTGTAAAATATTTTTGGCGCTCAAACTTGAACAATATTTTATTTAAGTTTAAGAGCATTTTTAATTTACATTTAAGGTATTAATTATAGTAAGGATGAAATAACAAATCTGGGACTGGAATATTTCATTATATTCATAACTATTACGATTTAATAATTAATGAAGGAATTTTTAGAAGAGGAAATATTCTTGATTGTGAGAACGATTTAAAACATATAAAAACGGTTTATTTAACTAATTTCTATGTTCTCTCATGCTTTTGATATTACCGTGAATGTATTTTCAGTGACTTAAGTACTTATATCAATTTAAAAAAATTTAATGGTGACAATCATTAAAAAATTATTTAACACTATTTAAAAACTGTACAATTTATTATCAAAATATTGTTTCTTCTTTTCTAAATGTAAAAACAAATGTTTAAACTTTCTCCTTTTTCGTGAAAAAATTATACCATTTCCCCTTTTTAGAATTATTTTTGCACTGTGATCCCTGTAATTTATCAAATTCTTAATTGATCTTAATCATTGTTTTGTATTAAAATAAAAATTTAACCATTTTTAAAATTATTTCAGACGAATTTCGTGGATTGGTCAGGTAATCAATGGGCGACTGCTTTCAACGAAGAGGCCGAAAAGATGTTGGCGTGGACAGCACAAGAATTGGGTGAATTGAAGGATAATGACCCCAACGAATTTCAGAGGAGACTCTCCGACTGTGCCTACAAATCTTTCATGGTGAAAATCCGCGTCAGGCAGGAAACGTATATGGTAAATTAAAAATTTTTTTCTTGTCTCACGCAATTTTTAAATTAAAATATAAAATTAATATTAAAACAAAATTTTCGTTATTTCATCGTATCTATTATCTAAAATAATAAAAAAGATATGTATGGACAATATTTTTGATAATTGATGCATTTTGATATATCTTAAATTCAGAATTAATATATAGTATATTTTTTCCAATAAATAGGCAAACCGTTGCATTTTTGTTCAAAAATAACAATACTATACAATGCTAGACAAATACTAACATAAAGTAACAATAAATTGTGTTTATAATTATTATATTATTTTCGAAAAAAACGGTTATTTTCTATTTTTTATGGATTGAAATGTTTATTTGTTAAATTTTCATGTAAAGTTATGTAAATATTACATGTTTAATACGAAATCCACATTTTTCTTCAGTTATCAGCTGTTAAAAATTGAATTTTCAATTTTAATTATTTTTCAACAATGTAGGTTTCAAAGGTTAAATTTTAAACTGTTGAAAATTGAAGAAAATTGAAACTTGAATTTACAGCAGCTAAATTTTCAACTGTTGAAAATTGAAGAAAATTGAAAGTTGAATTTACAATAGTTAAAAATTAAATTGACAATTTTCTCCTATTTTTAATTCTTGAAAATTTATTTTTTTTCCAATAAAAACACTAACATCATCCAAAATTGTAAAAAGATTCTAAATCTTGTTCAAATTATAAAAGATTTTTGTTTAAGGATACCAATTTTCCTTTAAAATCGCCAATGCAAGTTCAAAATTGTTTAAAAAAATTATGAATCTTCCTTGAAATAATGATTTGGAGTAAAAATGTAAATATCTAACGAAAAAAATAACATAATCCGGAACTGTTCAAGCGTGTAAATTTGATTATTTTAAACAGAAATCATTGGATTTACTTCTAATGATTTTTTTGGTTAAAAATACCGATTTCAGGTTAAACGCACCAACATAATATAAAGTTGTTAAAAATTACAACTATTCTTTGAAATCTAATTTTTTTAAATACCAATAAATACTGACGAAAAACACTAACATAACGTAACAATCAAATGTTCCAGATTGTAAATCTTCTTTAAAATTGAATGATTTTTGTTTAAGGCAGGATTCTACTTTGGAACACGCTAAAAAATGCTATTTTTGTAATTTTTTTTTAAACATTAAGAAAGATATTGATGTAGGGTTTGTTATCTTTAACAAATATACTCTTAAAATATATTTTAAAAAATTTTTTAGTTTATTTTATGCTCTCTATATACATTTAAATGGCACTTTCTCGAAACCACGTTTTTTACCGCTTGTTAAAAAAATATCCGAAACTACCGAATCGATCGGTCTGAAATTTTCACCACATATTCTATACATATACGTCAACCGGTGGTAGCAGATTTATATGCAAATTTTTATTTTTACTATTATTTTTTTGCAAAAAAAGCAAAAAAAACAGATTTTTGATTTTTTTGTTTCGAATTGCCGCAATTTTTTTTTTTGCATGTAAATGAAAAAATATGCTACCACCGGTTGAATTACATGTATAGAATATGTGGCAAATATTTCAGACCAATCGATTTGGTAGTTTCGGAGATTTTTTTAACAAGCGGTAAAAAACGTGATTTCGAGAAAGTGCCATTTCAATGTATATAGAGCGCATAAAATAAACTGAAAAAATTTTTAAATGTGTTTTAAGAGTATATTTATTAAGCATAACAAACCGTACATCAATATCGTTCTTGATTTAAAAAAAAAATGTACAAAAATAGCATTTTTTTCGCGCGTTCCAAAGTAGAATCCTGCCTTAAAATAACCGGTTTTATGTGAAAAACGTTAAAATAACCTTAAATTGTTCAAAAATTGTAAATCTTCTTTGAAATCGATATTGAAAATTGATATTTGAAGTCTTATTTAAAAAAAAGTTTAAAATACGAATTCCCGTCAAAAAACGCTAACGTAATGCAAAATTTTAAAAAAATTCTACATCTTGTTCGAATTGTAATGACTTTTGTTTGAAAATACCATTTTTCGATGTAAAACGTCAGTGTGCCTAATCTAAAATTGTTTAAAAATTATGAACCTTTAAAACCTAATGATTTTTATTATAAAATGTCAATTTCCGGTAAAAAAAGCTATAAAATCGAAAAGCGTGTATTGTTGAAAAAAAATTATTTTTTGAAATCTAATAATTTGTGATTAAAAATACCTATTTCCTATCTGAAGCGTTAAGATAACCTAACATTGTTGAAAATTGGGAATGTTGATGATGATTTTTGTTTAAAAATGCTATTTGCCGGTGAAAAAAATTTTTTAACAAAAGCTAAAATTCTTTTTTGAAAATAATAATTTACAGCGAAAAGCACTAACTTCAAACACACACGCTTTTTCTTATTAAAAGGGATTATTTGTAGATTTAATTTTCAAAATTTTATATTTAAGATATAAAACAACTTCAAGTAGTAAAAAGTCAATCAGGTTTCCAACAATAATGATTGCGAGATTTTCGAGGTATTTCATTACACCACTTTTTTTCAGATGGATATCTTATATTTTACTAAAGCACCTGAGATTATTGTGTAATAATTTTTTCTAATTTTGCTAATTTTTTCTTAATTGTTCAATTTTCTGTTTGTAATTACAGGATGAGACAAGACTAAAAGCCGTGATTGTCAGTGTTACTCCGATTGATTACGTCGCTTACAGCGCACACCTGATAAAGAAACTAAAGGAAATTGCCGACATTGGTAAAGCGTAAAGCAACCACATAAGCGATTATTGTACATGATTTATTTTTTGTATCGGAGTTTTACTCGTTCAGATTCTAACAAAGAAAACGTATTCAGTATTATTTCATGAGTTTGGAATCTAGAAACGATTGAGATAACAAGTATGTCTCTGATTTAATATCATATAGTTGGATTTTAAGGTTCTCGGACCATTTTTTTGGATAGACAAAAAGTCACCGATACTCCAATTATCGACTACTTTTAAAGCGTTATTATAAGGATAATTTAGTGTTATTTATATTTCGTACTGAATAAATGAAATTTCATATATAACAGAAGATTCTTATCATTTTCGTACTCTAATTTCCCTAACCCGGTAAAATGGGTTTTTCGTCTATCGCAAAATCTACTTTTTTCTACCTTATCTTTTTATTATTTAGTTAATTCAAACTGGTTGAAAGCTATCAGAATTCTCTATAAAATAAACCAGGATGAATGTAATTTATCAATTATTTAAGACGATATTACAAAAATAGTGCAAATTTAAATGTGTTCTTAAAATTTAAATAAAATCTAATATGATAAACATCTTACAAAGTTGATAAAAAAAAGTTGGAATAATTCCAAGACATGACATCTTTAGGAAAATAATAAAAATCAAATGAATATATATGTATTAAATTTTATAGGAACCTCGTGATTATTTATTTCATATATCGAGTCAAGCCCGATTTTTAATTTATTATTTCAATTTTGTTATAAATAAACAAATGTGACGAAAAAATTGCCATTTTTTCTACGATTTTTTCAGTTATATTGCAAAAAGTTTGCATGGAAATAATATTATTATGGAAAACATTTCTCTTGAAATTATTCTTGTTAATATTATAAACAAATTTAATAAACAAATGCATTATTTAGGCGTTTGTCGACATTATTCGGGCATTTGTCGGCGGAAAAATTCATTTTTTTCTTATTTCAGTCCTTTTGCTTGGAAACTTCATGAAAATTTCAGCAACATTTATAAATAGTTGATAAACATTATAACTTTTTTAAACAATACATATTTCGGGCGTTAGTCGACGGAGCAATTCTTTTTTTAATTTCAGTCCTTTTATTTGGGAA
Source organism: Andricus coriarius (assembly GCA_932066315.1). Classification (NCBI taxonomy): domain Eukaryota; kingdom Metazoa; phylum Arthropoda; class Insecta; order Hymenoptera; family Cynipidae; genus Andricus; species Andricus coriarius. The sequence goes on along the minus strand of CAKNWT010025702.1, from coordinate 2,662 downwards.
ATTCTGGATAATTTCAGCAACATTCTTAATTAGTTGATAAATTTTATGATTTTTGTAAAACAAGTTTACTAAACAACTGCATTATTTGGGCGTTAATCCACGCAACAATTCATTTTTTTCAATGTCAGTCTTTTTCATTGGGAATTCCATAATAAATTTCAGCAAAATTCATAATTATTTGGTAAATTGTATGATTTAAAAAAAATTAATTGAAAAAATTATTCGGGCATTTGTCGACGGAAAAATTAGTTTTTTTTTATCTCAGTCCTTTTAATTAGAAAATTCTTGAAAATTCCAGCAACATTCATAATTAGTTGATAAATTGTATGATTTCGTAAAACAAATTTAATAAATATATGCATTATTCGGATATTTATCGACTGTAACATTTATTTTTTTTTAATGTCAGTACTTTTTATTCGGAACTCTATGATAATTTTAGCAATATTCATAATTATTCGATAACTTGTATGTGTTTTGACAAATACTCAAATTATGCATTTGTTTATTAATTTTTTTTTACCAAAAAACATAAAATTTATCAACTAATTATGAATATTGCTGAAATTATCATGAAGTTCCCAATTGAAAGGACTAACATTAAAAAAAAAAATTTTACCGTCGACAAATGTCCGCATAATGCATTTGTATATTACTTTTTTTCAATCATAAAATTTATGAACTAATTATGAATGTTTCTTTAATTATCGTGAAGTTTTCAATTAAAAGGACTGATTAATGCATTTATTTATTAAATTTATTTATAATATTAACAAAAATAATCTTACTGACAAAAAACGTAATGAAATTATTTATAATTATACAAGACACACGTTCAACAAATATTTTGTTTATAAAAAACTGCGTTGTTTATTATATAATGACAAAACATCTTCAAAAATTGTTACTTTATGAAATGTAGGTGATTGCAACAATTGTCTATTATTGACGAGCATCTGGAACGTCAAATGAATAGCCATTCTTTCGTCATATTTGTTTATTTATAAATAAATTGAAAAACTACATAAAAAATCGCGCTGGAAAATTTTATCAACTTTTTTCAAATTATTGACCTCCAAATAGGTCAAGGTTTATGGGGTGTACGTTATTTTGAACCAAAAAAAGTAATTTTTTCCCTGTACACCGCGATCCTTCAAACATTACCGACTGAACCACATTCAAATTTTCCCGCGCAATCAATCGAAACCGGGAGTTTTCCTTCTAACTCGCACCGAGTGATGTCGCTTAGATCGCTCTGAAAGATCCCGATTTGCCCGATGTTTTTATGAAATGCATCACGAATCCACGAAAGCGAGCGAGTTGAGTTGAGATGCCGCAAAGGTTTCTGGGAATGCAGAGGGAGCCATTATTTTTCCAATATCAGTTACGCGAAAACAGCGTACGTATAGCAATTACGGGATGTAGTATTCAATGTGCTCCCTGGAACGAGGCCATTTTCGTGTACTGAAAGTGAGCGAGTCGCGAGTTCGGAGCGCGCGGGAGCGGCACGAGAGTGTGTAGGCGCAGTCAAGTTGAGTCCAGTGATATTGTGCATCTTGACGTAGCCTGGAAGTGAGCTCCGGCGAAAAGAGGAAGAGCCGAAGAGTGCGCGCGAGCCGCGCAGGTGTTCGAGTCGACGAGGGTTAGTTAGCTTAACCCAAGTTCATACCGTGGTCGTGTTGGCACGGGGCAGCAGCAGCGGCAGTGGTGGTGGTAGTGTTGACGGTAGTGGAAAAGTGTGTTGGTGCTGATAGCAGTGGTCGTCGTAGTGATGATGGTGCTGCTGCCGCTGTAACGATGACACATACGTCATAACACACCAAATTCGCCTTTGATAATCTATTTCTATTTTGCCTTGCCATTAACCGCGCTTAACCGCTATCGGCTCGTTTTACCCGCATTTAGTGCAAGTCTGCCGGCCATATGTCGCCGGATTTCGGAACCCCGGGTACTTCATTTTACTAATGCAACAAAATCACGTGGAAATCTAAACCAAAAGTGTCTCAAACGACTTCTGAAGCAAAGTGATCTAAAAGAGCGTTTAAAGCAAAATTTACCAGTTTAAAGTATCTTCTGGAGCAAGACTCATCGGGATGCGACGGATGACCCTGACAGTGATGCGAGAACCAAGATCTTCCAACGGCGACACTGGGATCATTTGAAATTTTAAGTGTGGTTATTTTAGTGCGAGTTGTGTGTAACGGTCGGTGATCGAGATTAAGTGCAGTGCTACTAATTTTGTATCGCGTGTGATGTCAATGGGATTCGCGGTCCGCGCCACAGTTCGTACATATGCATCTAATGCACAGTGCTGGTCGCTACGTCTTAGGTACGAAAGAGTTCTTGTCAAAATTACATACCACTTTATTGGAGATTCATTGCATTCAAATGCTGAAATTACCGTTATTTACAAACAAATGTCATAACAACATGTGCAGAGCAAACAAAAGTCAGGAATCATAGTCATCATTAGATGGAGAGTAAACAATACACAGCTGACTGATCTTACATAACCAAAAAAGAGCAATGCAAACAAAAAGGAAACTAGAGATTTGACAATCATTCCTGGTCGCAGTCAATGATAAACGAATCATACACTGTGCAAGAAAGTGGTTGAAAATTACCACATTAATTGTAGTAAAAATTGAAATAAAAATACCAC
>CAKNWT010025407.1:0-12398 GCA_932066315.1 Andricus coriarius | reverse complement strand
CCCTCTCCCTCTCCCTCTCCCTCTCCCTCTCCCTCTCCCTCTTGCACTACCTCTTCATGCCTTTGCCTACCCAACTCATCAACCTCCTTATTCCTGTCACCCTCACTCTCATTCCTTATCTATCACCCCTTCACCCCCTTCGTATACCTCCCTCACCATCCCTTTTCACCTTCCCCTGTTCATCGCGATCTACCTCACGCTGACATCCCTTTGTCCATGTGCCTCTTCCTTTCCCACTACCCAATCCTCCCACTCCTTTCCAACGCCCCCTCCTTCTCTCTTAGTCCTACCTTTTGCCGCCTACATTTTGAGCCTAACGGTTTTGAGTCCCTTCTCATCCGTAAGGATTTTTCTGTAGTAGACAATCACAAAATGGGCGAATTAATTATTACCTCACTTTGAGTTAAAAGCTGAAAAATAATTGGAAATTAGGAAAAAATCGCAAGTATCTATCATTACAATAAGAGAAGCTAGTTTGAAACAACAATACATTTGAGAAAGGAGAAAAATAAAAGGGAAAATGGGAAAAAGGGAATGAAAACGGAAGAGGGGCAAGAGGAAATGGGGAAAGGTAAGAATAAAAAGGAAAAAGCGGAAATAGCAAAAGGGAAAAGGAGGAAGGGGAAATGGAAAGGGGACACATATGAAACGGAAAAGGAAAGTGGGAAATAAGGAATGCGAACTAAAGAATCGAAAAGGGAAAAGAAGAGGGAAACGGGGAAACGGAAATGCGAAAATGGAAAATCGAAAATGGACAAGTGAAAATGGGAAAGGATTGGAAGGGGCAACATACAAGGGGAAATGAGGAAGTGAGAGAGAGTTAACGTGAAATGTAACGGGAAAAGAGAAGAAATAAAAACGCGAAAGAAAAAAAAGGGTGGAAGGGAGAAGCGAAAGGGGAGTAAGGAGACAAAAGAAAGGAGAGGGGAGAATGGAAATTAAAAAAGGAAAGAGAAAAAGTAATAAGAGAATAAGGAAACGGGAGAAGGGAAAGGGAAAATGGGGAAAAGGGAGAATGGAAATTAAAAAAGGAAAGAGAAAAAATAAAAAGAGAATAAGGAAACGGTAGAAGGGAAGGGGAAAATGGGAAAGGAGGAATAATGAATAAAAAAAATGGAAAAGTGTGCAGTGAAAGGGAGAAAAGAAATTTAAATTAAAAAGAGAAAAGGTTTGGGGGAACGGGAATATGAAGTCGTGATTGGAAAGGTGTGCGTGTGGAAAGAGAAGAAAGGAGAGTGATAATCTTGAAGTGAAAAGAAAAACTGGTACGGGAGCTGAAATATCAACTGTTACATTTTTTTTGAAAATGCACCTTTTAGGTTGAAAATTCAACAATTTGGTAGAAAATTCAACTGCTTTGTCAAAAATGGTTTGTTTATTTAACATTAATTTTTTTATTCAAAATTCGTTTCTTTTATTAATAATTTTTTGAAATGAAAATTCGGCTATTCCATTTTTTGGTAAAAATTTACCTTTTTTAGTTTAAAAACTCAACTAGTTGGTAGAAAATTTATATAAGGTGTTAAAAATTGGACTTTTCGGTCAAAAGTTAATCATTTGAGTTAAAATTTAGCTCCAAATTCAACAGTTTGGATGGCATCTTTTTCTTTATGACTGGAAAATTTGACTTGATTGAAAATTCAACTCTTGTTGAAAATAAGTCTGTTTGATTTGAAAAATTTTGGTTACAATTCAACTGTTTTTGATTCATAATAAAAATCTTATTTTTGTTAAGATAACAACTATTACATTTTTTGTTGAGAATTTCTCTTTTTTAGTTGAAAATTCCAATACTAGGTTAAAAGTTGAACTACTTTGATAATTCATAAGAAACAGTAAGATTTTTCCACCTCCCCCCCCAACCCCTCTTCAATCGAAAAAAATTTGATCGTCGAAAACTTACTTCACAGGTGGTCAAAACTTACGAGCTCTAACAAAGGAGAGTACCAGGTACAAAATCCTTAAAAAATTAAATACACATTGAGGTACAAGGATTGTTTGGAAATAGCATTTATTGATATAGTAATTAAAAAATTAAAAAATTCAATAAATTTGAGAAACAATTTATAATCAGTAATAAATATACAGAACGTTCTTTTCGCTCATTAGAAAAATTCCTATTTCGTTGGTTATGTAATGCTATTATGTTTGATGTAATATGTTGCTGTATTTCAAAATTATGATTTTGGTGGGGCCGACTTTATACACCTGAATCTTATCTTCTTAAGAAAGATAAGATTTTTAAAAGATAAAATGCTTAAAAATAAGACCGTAAAATTATACTTCGAAATTTCGTCGAAAATGAAACAAGCATTCTTGATAAAGTTATAAATTTGTATAATATATGGTGCTTTATTTCTGTAAAAGGCAGAGTTGTTCGATATAAGTCAAACTTGGGCGAGGTTCAAAAATGAAAGTAAAGCACATATTTAAGATCTTCAATTGATTAACTTAAATTATTTATAAAGAAGCTAAATGTTAATTTTACGTAGACTAGAAAGTCTGTGCTAAGATTACACCGGTCCGTAACAATATCTATTAGGAAACTACATTACCGACCGATGATGAGGTAGAAATCTACATCACCAGACAAACCATTTTAATTTCAATTTAACTACCGTTAGTCATACGCATACGTACTGAGTGTTCGGGGCAAACAGAGACAACGCAGATGCATTCTTATGTGATGAGGCAGGCGAATCCAATTTTGAATTTCCCGCCAATTTTAATGACATGACGGTGGCGCCATATATTACCAGTTACAATTAATCGACTGGTGGCAACTTAGCATGGGCATACACTTTTATCGTCTGTCGATAAATGACTGGGGGCACTGCTTTACCGACTTTGATGTCATACGAACAGTTGGATTCGAATTTCTCGCGCTTCTCAGTCAGCTAATAGATTAAAAATTTGTAGGGTGTCGTAGCCCCGGGCAGAAATCCTTAGTTTCGGTCGGGTGTCCGTCCGTCTTACTTTTTTTCAAGAAGGGAAAGAGAGGAAAACTTCTAACTCCAAACTCCTAACTCACAACTCCTAACTCATAACTCCTAACTCACAACTCCCAACTCACAAATCCTAACTTCTAATTACCAATTACTAACTCACAACTCCTAAATTTCAACTGACAACTCAGGGAACTAGGGGGAGTGAGCGGTAATGAGGAGGATAAGAAAGGTTAAAGTTTGGAGAGGGAAAACATTATAAATCCTCTTTGAAATCTAGCGATTTTTTAATGCAAATTTCAACTTCCGACGAATAGACACTTACACATTTCGAAATTGTTTAAGCTTATAACTTTTATTATTTAGTAATTTATACAAAGTTTGAGAAGGAGATATAAGAATTTTCGGAAAAGTGTGTACCCAGGTTCAGCAGAAGTGGTGTTTTATTGTTGTTTCAATATTTAACTAATAAAAATAGAAAAAACCGAACCGAGTTTACCTTCATTGGAAATTAAGTGAGTGATGCGACGTCACAATTGGGTGAATGCCATCTATGATCCATACTGCGAGATTTGTCTGACCAAGTAGAGATGGCAGATAGCGTTCATAAAAACACGAAACTAGAGAAAATGTTAGTCTCATAGTTCAAAAGAGTTCTTGATTCCTGGAAAAATTCAATCCTAGATCGTATGGGTGAGAAGGTGCAAGTGATTGTAAATAAGGAGATACAGCCCTTAAAGGGGGAATCAGAAGAAAGCAAAAATGAAATAAAGGAACTGAAAATGATTAATGAAGATCTGACTCGCCAAATCGAGGAAATCAGGCAGAGAAATAAGAATCTAGTTAAAAGGAACAAGGTGATCGTATTCGGGCTGGATGTTTCTACCCATCCAAAATAGATAGCTAATCACATGGCTACATTTATTGAAGACAACATCGAGATGGAAATTAAGAACTCAGATGTTAATTATGCTAGGATTCTGAAAGGAGAGTCAGCAAGTTCAAAATCCACAATTTCTCTATCATTTGCTACACTACTCGAGAAATAGAAAGTTATGCGGAAGAAGTACAAGCTGAAGGGGACGAAGATCTTTATTGCAAATAACTATAGAGCAAAAGACAGTAGTAATAAGAAAACGGCTGACACCACTCCTCAAAGAGATAAAAAAGATGGAGATCGAGTCTCAACTCAGGGACGATTGCCGGCTAATAGAAGGAAAGCCCTATGACATCAAGGAGATTAAACGTTTTCTTCTATTAAAAAAACACAACAAAAAGAGATTGAAGCAACGACGATATCGAGGAATCAGACAGGGACGATATTGTGAATACCCAAGGATATACAAGGACGGAAATGGGGCCAAACCGAAAAGGAAGTATTTTAAGATAACGGATGAACAGATAAGAACAAAATGGTCTAATTTGTATCTCGCAAAGTAGAAGGAAACAGCCAGGGGAGTAAGGCTTTTTGGCAGGATACAGCACACCATCCAAACAGTCATCCACGGAGAGGAAGGTGAATGGCGAGCCCATGTAGCCTTAATCTACTTTTCTGGAATGTAGGTGGCCTCAGGAATGTATTTTTAATTAGACCGAAAGCAGAAAGAATTTCTACTCGGATATGATGTAATTGGAATGACTGAAACTTGGTTAGAATAAAGAAGAGAGAAGAATCCAAGCTTCCTTGATGGCTATCAAACAGCCCAGACCAGCTCAACCCAGTTGGAAGAGCGAGCGAAGGTATTATTGTTCTTATTAGAACAGAATTTAAGTTGTTAGAAATAATTCAAGACACAAACTTGTGGATAAATTGTTGAAATCCAACGGGGTAATTTTAACTTTCTAGTGGGCTTTATGTGTTGGAAGCCTGAATTGGACTCGGAGTTTATAATGGACATGATTGCAGTCTCTATTCGTAATCTTTCAGTTATAGGTTATTTCGTTCCCTGTATAATTAGTGGGGATTTTAACTCTGTGGTGGAGGAACCCAACAAACTGGACCATCCTATTACAGAGCACTCTACTTAAACCAGTCACCGAATAAGTAATGATCATAGTGATGATAGTGGCTTTCATCTGGTGTAATGTAGTCTGAGGACTGTTTTTGGTTAATGGTAGGTCAGAGGGGGACTCACCGGCTAGCTCAACATTTTCCAAGCAATCGGGAAAAAACACCATAGATTTAATTTGTATCAACATTGCATTTCTGAGTTCTTTCAAATAGTAAGATAATCTCAGATCTTATTCATACAAAGCACTTACCTAGTACAATTGAATTTAAATTTATAATCAAATTATAGACAATTAGGAAAAATTTAGAAATAAATCTATAAGAAAAGACTTTGATGTTAAACAAGGGGTGCCTCAGGATGACTCTCTCAGTCCTATCTTATTCCTCTCATTCATATGTGGCATTGAAGATTTTATTGAAGATCACGGAGCAGAAGGGGTAGGGCTGGGAAGGATCTTCGAGGTGCTGTTATTGGCATTTGCAGACGATATTGTTATAATATAATTAAGTTGTGTTTAAGGCCTCCGGTGTGTTTAGTGGAAATTTTGAAAAACAGATAGCTGAAGCAATTGTAGAATCAGATACCTACAGACAAGTTTTATTCATAGCAAAGCCAAGATCTTTGATGTCAGCAAATCACCTATTTAATTCAGTAACATCAGCAACCTTGATTTGTGTTGCGGGAATATGGTCATTGGGGTATCTCGATGAAATAGAAGTTGTTTCAACTAAATACTGTAAATCTGTATCGAACCTGCCTCGAAACATACTAAACTACATCATAAGGTTAGAAACAAAGAGGATAAAACTAGAGTACGAATGCATAGCTAGAGCACTAAGATAATGAATAAAACTGTTGGAAATGCCCGATGATAGATTAACAAAGAGATGTTACAGTAGGTTACTTCAGCGGAACTCCTTAAAAGAAAATTCACTCAAATATAATTGGGCGTATATTGAGATTAGTCTGTAAAAACTAAAGATGATGATGTAGCGTGTAGGCTTGATCAACTGCGTGTACAAATTGAATAAGCCTACCGCTCTTAAATATACTTAAGTTCTAATAATTTACGGGTAATACGACCCGTTAGAAAGTCATTTCTCGCTGCGAACATCGCACAAAGCAAGCGGTAGAAGGACCCCTCTCCATTGAGCAGAGTGGGGACTTCCAACCAAAAGCGGCATAGCACGCTCAACCCGCACTGAGAGCCAGTTCACTGGGAGACGGGCCCCACATCGTTCGTCACTCAGGTCTCGACGCTCGTTCTGACGAGGTCACTTTCCGGTTTGCGCTCGAGAGTAGAGTGCTCGTAGTAAGATTAGAAGAGAGTTCAGTGTTAACATGTAATTTTCCATAGTGTTTTAACTTACTCTTCTTTACAACGAAGGGATTAAGTGTTAGTTTTGTGAATTATTGAGATTTGTGTTTCTTCATAAGAAAGGATGCTTATATTTTATTAATTTAATTTATATTAGAGAATGATAGTAGCAAGGTGTATAGTAATTGAATCTAAAGCTTTCCTGGAGATTAGTTCGCTCGTCTCCTGGCTCGCCCGAGATTTCTTTGCTATAAATTGCAAAGCTATTGGAATCACATATTCTTTTATTCTGCAGTGTTCGTTCGCGGACATTGTGGCTCGTAAGAATTTATGGATGAAAATAACACAAATGTGCCAAACTGAATTTTAATTTTTTTAATAATTTAAAAATTTTAAGCAATGGTTTGCAACATTGGTTCTTTTGCTTACATTCAATGAATGAAAGACTGAGATTCGCCAGAGAATCAAAAAAGATTTGTAATTGATTTTGAAACATAAACATACTACAAGATTGCTACTTTCAAATCATCCACTCAGGATAGACAGACACAGACAGTAAGAATAATTTACTAAATTAGGATATTAATATTTCGTCCTCTTCTGTTTTAGAAAACTAAATTAATTCAATTTTCTACATCTTCGGGAATTTTCTGTGAGTTTTGATTTTAGGGAAATTATGTTCATCCTCTTTAAAAGTTTGAAGCGTTTTTGTATTGCGGGAGTTTTATGATTCCGCCTTCGAGAAATCTAAACAAAATCTTATGCATTTCGCCCATTTATAACCTCAAAAAGAATATCTTTACAATATTTGAGGAAATATTTATCATTCTTTTAAAAATAAATAAGTATAAATGATTATTATGAATTAGAACGCCAAAATAATCAATAAATAAACCAATTGAAACATTTTCAACAATATTTTGTTGTAATATTGTTATTATCATCAATTATTACAAAACCGTCCTTGCTCATCTATCATTTTAGATAATAGGTACTATAAATTACAAAAATTTTGTATTAATACGAATTTTATATTTTTTACTGATATTAATATACTTTACTTCTATATTTGGTCGGAGATAAAATTCAAAGAATGTTTAACATCAAGTATAATCAGTAAAATCTACTATTTGGTCAGAGCAAAATGGTATCCACTTATTTAAATTCAAATAGCATTCCATTACGTGAAAAGATGGAATGAAATACATTGTGTGCTAAATAATTAAAGGTAACAGATAACGCACGACAAAAATAAGCTCATAAAATAATATCTGAAGATTTACTCGCGGATAAAACCAGCATTTTTATAATGTTTTAGATTTCCATACTATATAAATTGTATTTTATGTCTAGGTAACACAAATCAAGTTTCACAATTAAAGTCGAATTAATAAACTTTATCTTCCACTCAATTATAATATTTAGATATAAAAAAAAATGTTAGCTCTCGATCATTGTTCCTACTTGTATCCAGATAGAATGAAGATCCTAATTATATTTTTTTCCTGCATGGTTGTGCCTAGTTTTACCAGTAAGTGTTTTTCACATGATATAATATATTGGGTGCAATATAATATGATATTAATGTTTATAAGTGTGCAATTTCAAATTTACAATAAAAAATGAGAAATTGAAAAATATTTGGAACCAAAATGTCTATTTTGCGCCACGTTGGAAGATATAAATTTTCTAACATATGGCAATGAAAAATAAATTTATTCAACTGTAGAAATATATTAAAATTACTTATTTTAGGTACAACAGTTTATTTATCTATCAATTAATATTATGCATTTTTTGACACATCAGTTTTGTGTATCGAAAGTTCCAAATTGTGATTCTAAAGTAATTTATTATGGAAGAGAAAATTCTAATTGTAAATGGTTTTTTAATATTGATTTTTTAAAGGATATTTAGAAGTTTCAAATGTTTTGAAAAAATTCAAAAATAATTGAAATCGAAAGACGATTTCAAAAAATTTCTAACAAAATGTAGATCTTGGAAGATTTTTAAATAAAAAGCTTTTTAAAAATATTTGAAGGCTTTAAAAGAATGAAAAAAAATCTTATGATTCCAAGGAAAATTTCACATAATTTTTTATTTTGTAAATTGAATTTTAGGAAAAAATTGAAGAAGGTTTAAAAAAAAGGGTTTAAAAAATTTGTGACAAAGTGTGAATTTTTAAAGATTTTACACAAAAAGTTCTAGAGATATTTTTACGAATTTTGAAAACTTTTAAGGGAATATAAAAAAAAGTCTTAATATTTCTGAGAACATTTGTATTAATTTTTTTTTGTTTGAAAAATTAATTTTAAAAGCACATTTAAAAAGATTTCAAAAGATTCCAAAAATCGCAAAAAAATATCAGGAAGGTTTTAAGGCAATTTTATTAAGTATACAGATTTTTTCTTAAATTTTAGGAAAAAATCGTATTAATCAGTTTTTAAGATATTCAAAAATAATTTTGAATTTCAAATGGAAAAGATTTCAATCTAAAATTTTTAAGCTTTTCAAGATTTTTGTAAATTTTCGAGAAAATCCAAAATTTTCTTGAGATTCTTCGAAAAGTTTTATATGATTTCTTATTTTTTCATATAAATTTTAAGAAAAAACTGAATATTGTCGAAAAAAATTTCAAATGATTTCTCAAGACTTCGAAAAAGAACGTAGAAGATTTTAAAGCAGAATTTATCAAAAATTGGATAAGATATTGTAAGCATGTTGAAAAATATTTGCAAGTTTTAAGATTATGTAAAAGATTCAATAATATTTTAACACTAGAGAAGATTTCACAAAACTTAAAACAAAATATACATTTTTGACGATTTCAAAAATAAAATAAAAAAATTAAAGGCTTTTTAACAATTTTGAAAGCATTTAATAAAATAAACAAATTTTCTTGAGATTCGTAGGAAAACTTAAAATGCTTTTTAATTTCAAAATAATTTTAAGAGAATTTTTAACTAGATTTGAAAAGATGTCAAAACATTTCGAAAATTTCAAAAAAAAATCCCGTAGACTTTAAGGTATTTTTTTCGTTTTGAATGATCTAAAAAAAATTTAAGAAAAAGTCGAGACTTTTTAAAAGATATTTATAAGGTTTAATAAAACAATTTTAAAAATAATGTAAAATTTGCAAAGGTTTTAATTTTTTTTTAACTAGGTTTTTGAAGATTTTTAAATAAAATTTTGAAGCTTTTTAATGATTTTGAAGTATTTCAAGAAAAATTTGTCTCAAGATTTCTGGAAAAATTTTTAATAATTTAACAAAATTTAAATTCAAAAAGATATTTAAAAATATTTCAAAATATTTTAAACAATGTCCAAAATTATGAAAAAGGAATCTAGATGATTTTAAACTAAAATAATTTTATAATTTCACAGAATTTAAAAAAAAATTGACGACAATTTGAAATTAATTAAACATATATACAGAAGGTTTTGATGTCTTCAAAAGATTAAGAAATTAATTTTTTTTTTAATTTTATTACTCTCTCTTTTACGGGTTTGAGGGCTCCGTTCCCTTCAGATCTGCCACGCTCTTTCTCTTTTCATCTTCTCCGATACATCTCTCCAACACGCGCTTCCACGATGCCCTTTCATACCCACATACCCTACACATTTTCATTTCTTCACTCATCCAATATTTACACTCATTCATGTATTCTGCCATTCTAAAACTTATCATCCTGGACCACCTGCAATCCTTTTTCAATTTCCCTAGATGTTCTGGGACCTCTTCCATCTTGACGAATCTATATTATTTATTATATTTTGACTCCACAATCTTTTCACACCTCTTCTCTTCCTGCTTCTTAATTATTTCCCCCTCTACTAACTGCTACTCCCTCCCATCGTCACACATTCTCCATTTTCCTCTAACTTGCCATCTCTCCTCCTCCCATCTTGAATGTCCCGTGTTACCTCTCCTATCTCTATTTAGTATTTCCTGCAGACATACTTTTGCAACTTTGCTACCTTTACCACTCTTAAGTTTCTCTACCAAATTCCAGACCCTTTTCCTCTGCCTAATCACCAATTTCTTTCTCCCTGTTTCTTCTCTCAACATATAACTTGGGCAGTTCCAGCTCTCTCTCTCTCTCATAACCCATCTCCCATACTTGACCCATCACCTTATTTTCACTTTCCATCCTTTTTTTCACCTGAAGATCATTTCCACCACCCGCTTCGAACCAGAATCCTAAATAACGAAATTCCTCTACCATTTCCACCATTTCCCCATTTAGCATCCATCCATACTTCACTTCATTCTTTCTCTTCCTGAAATATACTATCTTTGACTTCGTCACATTATTTGTCAGGTCTTTCTCTCGCACATAGACTTCGAATCCTTTTATTAGCAATTCATTCTACTTTCATTCTCTGCCAGAAGCACCACATTGTCTGCGTACACTAACAATTATGTTCTCTTATTTCCTAGAACTGTATCCCCTTTATCTTTCTTTTCCTCTATCTCTTCTAGGTCTGCTAATAATATGCTAAACAACAACGGACTTAGCGGGCACCCTTGTCAGAGACCCCTCCCTGTCCAGAACTCTTCTCCTTTCTGTTCCCCGATCATCACCCATGTCTTCGTCTCCGTAAAGACCTCTTTTATCCTCTCGATCGGCTCTTTGTCCACCTCCCTTTCTTTCATTGTCTTACACAAAACTTTCCCATTCACCAAATCGAAAGCTGCCTTAAAAGCTACGAAGAGTGCGACCAGTTATCCTTGCTCTTCTCCCTGTACTTCTAGTCTCTTCCTAAGGACCTCCGCGTAAATTTTATACGTTACTGGCATGAGAGTGATTCCTCTATAATCTTCCACACTTCTACCACCTTCTTTCTTTAATAAAGGAACTACCAAACCTTCTCTTCACTCCTTCGGCCATCCTTCCCCTCTCCATACTCTAATCCATACTTCCCAAATCTCTTCTCTAACCCTTCTTCCACCAAATTTCAACGTTTCATTCTCCATCCCATCCTCTCCTGTCGCCTTGTTTCTCTTTCTCCCATTCTCTTCCTTCCTTTACTGCTTTCTCTACCTCCTCCATGCTGCTCACCTTCTCCTCCTGTTGTTTTACATCCAGTAATTTCTCAAGTTCCCTTTTTCTTTTATGATACTCCTTTCTGTCTATATTTTCTCTTCTCCAATTCTTTAACGATAACTTCATACGCTCTTTACTCTCTACACATCCCACCATCCTCTCTTCTTTCTTCCTCACTTGACCTAATATATTTCACTATCTTCTCTACCCTTCCCCTCATCTTACACAAGATCTCATCCACGCCTCCCCCATCCTCAACCAAAACATTTTCTTCTTCAATTCTTTCCGTATATTCTCTAAGCTTATCAACTCCCCATTTGCCCACCTTTGCTTTTTTCCCTATCCCTGCCTACTTCTTCCTTCCCTCTATTCTCCAATGTCCGCATTTCAACGTTGCAATGACGGGGATGTGTTCTGATCCTATTTCCTTTCCTACTTCCATTCTTTCTAACAGCCTCCTTATCCTTTTCTCGGCCAAAATGTAGTCTATTACTGTTTCCCCTTTTCCTGCAAACGTAATCTCACCTTCATCATCCTCTTCCCAGTTCCCATTACAAATGAACCATCCTGTTTCTCCCAGAATTTCTAACAGAGTCCTACCCTCCTGGTCCATCTGTTTGTGTTTCGATTTGCTCCTGAAAGTCTCACTCTCTTCATCCCATATTTTCCCTTCCTGTTCTCCTGGCCAAGCATTCAGATCACCTCCTATCAACACCAATTCATCATATTTTTTCGCTACCCATTTCCTAATCACAAGTCAACCTTGTTCTTCTCCCTTTCTCCTGTAAATTCAAACTACCCTCAGCTTTCTTCTTCTAATCTTCACCATTCTCGTCATTATTTCATCTGTTTCCTCAAATCCCATTTCTATTCTCTTTTCTCTCACCAATTTATTCCTTACTCCGGACACCTTGACCCCCTTTCTTTCTTCCCATTACCTTCTCTTTCTTTGCCTCTTGCATCTGCCACATATATCCCTTGGGTAACTACATCCTCCTCCAATCTTCCTCATATACCTAGGTTTCACTCAACGTCACTACATCCCATTTCTTCACCTCTTCCCAGAATCCTTCAT
>CAKNWT010024729.1:0-10491 GCA_932066315.1 Andricus coriarius | reverse complement strand
TTGATTGTGTTCATTTGATTTGGGTGTGTTGGTTGCTTTCGTTTGGGTTATTGTTGTTGGTCACGTTCGTTTGAGTTGGTTTGGGTGTCGTTGTATTTCCTCATTACCTTACTTCATTACTTTTACAATGGAAATTCTATCTCAGCAACAGAAGATTGAAATGATTCTCATTTATGGAGAAAGTGGCAGGAATATCAATGATGCTCTCACGCTTTATGCTCAACGCTTTCCAGAAAGTGTTCCTTCACGCGCTTCTTTTTACCGGGTTGTCCGAAACTTCATCACTGACGGAAGTGTACAACCGAAAAAAAGGAAGCGTCAAGTAACAGTCACTGGAGTTGATAATGAAATTGCAATTTTAGCTGCAGTCACTCATGACCCTCATGTTAGTACTCGACAACTAAGCCGCGATTCCGGAATGTCTCTATCCAGTGTTTGGAAGGTATTAAAACGTAATAATTATCATCCGTATCATATTTCACTGCATCAAGAACTTCATGGCAATGATTTTGAGAACCGAGTGACATTTTGTCAATGGGCGGTTCAGCAGATACAAGGAAACCCGAATTTCTTTTATCTAGTACTCTTCACAGACGAGTCGTCTTTCACAAACCATGGTAACGTTAATCGGCACAACATGCATTATTGGAGTGTAGAAAATCCACATTGGTTGCGTGAAGTTGAGCATCAGCGTCCATGGTCCGTGAACGTTTGGTGTGGAATAATTGGAGATCAACTTATCGGTCCGTATTTTATTGATGGAAATTTGAACGGTGAAAAATATCGTAACTTTTTAGAAAATCAACTTCCAATATTGCTGGAAGACCTAAGCTTGGAAGTGCGACACAACATGTGGTTTCAACATGACGGTTGTCCAGCACATTATGCGGCAATCGCGAGGGAAGTACTCAATCGCGAATTCAATGGACGATGGATCGGTAGAGGAGGTCCAGTAAATTGGCCTGCCAGATCGCCAGATCTTACGGCGCCGGATTTCTATTTGTGGGGTTATCTAAAGAATCGCGTCTATCAAGAAGTGCCCACAACTCGTGATAACATGATCGAGCGAATCAGGTCTGCTTGTGCACAAATATCACCAGACACAATTCGCAGTTGTGTGGAATCTTTCAAAGCTCGGATTAACAAGTGCATCGAAGTGCGAGGACACCATTTTGAGCACTTATTGTAAAATAATTAATCGAAATCAAGCATCCCTGTGGTGAGAGGCAAGGGGACTCACCGAAATTAAGCACCCCGATGGATGGTGAGAGGCAAGGGGACTCACCGAAATTAAGCACCCCGAAGGGAATAGACAACTACTACGTCCGCGTCGTTATTCCTGGGTAGAGCTAAAAGTAGTGTCAACAATTTCATTTTTCGCAATTGCAGCGCCATCTATCGCGAATCGAAACAAATTTTCCGAATAAAACTTACGTATTTCGTAAAGGAGAATCTGAATCTGTGATAAAAAATTGGGGTTGCCATTTGAAATTACAAAGTTACCCCCACCCCTGCCTCCTGTGGGGGTGGGGGTGGGGTAAATTTTAACAAATCTTTTTTCCCCCTCGAAAATAAAAAGTTTTTATTCCAGACATTTTTTCCGTAGGATGCGTATTTTTTGAGATATTTCGTTGTCTCAAGTTAAAAAAAACACCCTGTATACCGCCAGACGACTCCACTTCACTGGGTATGGGCCTGTGTCACGTCCCGTGCGTATATATATGTATCCGATAAAAAGTTTAACCAATCCTGTAAATTTTACAAGATCACAGGTGAAGAAAGAGCAGAAATCATAAAAAAAACTATTATGGTTAGATCATTTAAATATGGAAGAAACCAACACTCAATACTAACAACAAATGATTGCCCTATTTTTTTGTAAAACGAATCAATTATCCGCGAAGTTGATGAATTATTAAAAAATAATGTAATGAAACCCTCACAGTACACCAATTTGGATTGTTCCTAACGAACAAGATTCACAAGGAATAAAGAACTAGCGAATGGTACTTGATTTAAAAAAATTGAATGAAAAAACAATTGGTGATTCATATCCTCTACCAAATACTATGCATTACATTTTAGACCAGTTAGGATCCGTTCGCTATTTCTGTTTACGATTTAGCGACAAGTTTTCAGCACATAAAAATGGATTCCAAAGATGCACACAAAACTTTTTGTTTATGTTGATGACATTGTGATATATGTAAATGCTTTAGAAGAACATGAATAAAAATTTAATGAACTAATGAGACAATTAAGAAATGCAAATATTCATTTAAAATTCGACAAGTGTGAATTTCTAGGACATGAAGAAGGATATTTAGGAAATATAGTAGAGAAAGACGGAGTTCGACCGCGTCCAAAAAAAAATCATGGCAGTAAAAGATTTCTTAACTCCTAACAATTAAAAGCATATTAAACAATGCTTAGGTTTAGCAGGATATTACCGTAGACTCATAGAAAATTTTCCTAAGTTAGCAGCCTCAATTAATCAGATCCTTATGAAAGATATATCATTTAATAGGACAGAAATGCAAACAGCAAGCGTTTAATATTTTGAAAGATAAATTGTTCCAAAAACCACTTTTAATACGACCCAATTTTTCAAAACCTTTCATTGTAACTATAGATGTATCAGGGTATGCCATAGGCGGAATGCTTTCGCAAGGTAAAATAGACAAAGACCAACCAATTGCGTATATCTCAAGGACACTAACAGGTACTGATCGTAAAAACGACATATATGAAAAAGAAGCTTTAGCTATAGCTACTCTGTAATATAGTTTCACCCTTATTTGTGCGGACAAAAATTCACCCTCACCATAGATCATAACCCTCTTTCTTGGCTTTAAAGTTCTAAAGATCCTTGTTCTCGAGTTTCAAGATGGCGATTGAAGCTCACAAAATATGACTATGACGTAGTCTATGAAGTAAGAAAATCAAATCCTAATGCAGATGCGCTATCGAGCAACCCTTCTCTAGGAAACGATGAAACTGTAGAAATTAATATAATTTCGGAGAAAAACTCAACATTTGAGGAAGAAAATCCTATCGATTCTATGAAATTCTTGAACTTCGAGAATCCTAAAAATTCAGATTCCAAAGAAAGTGTCAAACTGAATAGCGAATCTTTGATATCTTTTGATATTCTAATACAGAAAATTCTCTACCTTTCAGTTCTATTTTAATTCGAAAAATAAGAAAGAGAAACGAACTTCTCTGTTAATCTTGTAACACTGTGGTTACAAGAGGACAAATGCAAAAATGCGAAGAGCAAGCACAAATTAATGAACCAATTGAAAATCAAGGTAAGTTACAAAAATATAGTAAGGAAGAATACTTGCATCCCTCACCTGTTGTCCTAAAAGCACGAAGTATGTCCAAAAAAACTGTGCTCACAAATCCAAGCAAACGCACACGAAATTTTCATCTGACGATAAACCTGATTCAGATGCAGAATATTTTGATTATTCGAAAAAGAAAATTATGAAAAAGAAGAAGAAATATTATTACATAATCGAAGGCAAAGCATACTGCACAACAAGATAAAAAAGAAAATAAAGATTATTTATCAACCTTGGAATATGAGGCTCTAAAAGAAGAAATTTATGAAAATGTTTAGGACGAAACAAACTTTGTTGATAAAGAAAATATACAAGAAGTTTCGAAACCAGAAAATTTTATAAAAGTTACAAAATGAAGAAACGTGTAAAATCCTGAAATTTTGCAAGAGATAAATGAAGATAATTCAGAAGAAGATAAACCACCTTCAGAAGCCCCTCCTTTGAATACACAATCAAACGGTCAAAGACGGACACAACAGAATGTCGTTGAGTGTCGTGATCAATTAATGATGCGTAAAGATAACCAAGCTTATTTTGTTGCTACTGACGGTTTCCTACGTGATAATGGATCAAGAGCTTAGTCAGAACGTGGTATTATATCTAAGTTCGTCCAACTTGACAAAGAACTTGCTAAATAAATAAGGAAAGGATAGCAGTATCATTTAGCCCTTCCCATTGAAGCTGATTCTAAAGAAAATTTGTCAGACATTTTAAACAGTATTAAACTTTCAATATATTCTTTGTACCCAATATCAGTGAGACTGAAATTACGATCTATTATTATCGCAAAAACTTCATAACTTAATGACATAGGTTGGAAAGAAATACGTGAAATTCTAATTTCAAACTTTTCTGATTCTTCTATCAAAATTATAATATGTGTGTGAATGGTTCAATATCCAATGAAAGTAGAGCGAACTTAATTACTTAAAGAGACACATTCTTTAGCTTTAGGAGGTCATAAAGGAGTTACAAAGACTTATCATCGAATTCCTCTGAATTATTTTTGGGAGAATATGAAAATTGATATTCAGAAATACATGCATTGTCAAATTAAAAAATTATTTTGCGTAAAAACTAAAAATCCTATGATAATAACGGGCACGCCTGGAACCACATTTGAAAAAATTTCAATGGGCATAGTTGACCCACTTCCACAAACAACATTAGGCAACAGCAGCTGATAAATTTTTTTTAAATTTACATACATTTGCGGTTACCGAAAACCAGTTTTTACTGACCAAGGTTCAAATTTTGTAAGCAATTTAATGAGAAGAATGGCAAAATGTTTTAGAATTAAAAAATTTTAAACAACAATATTCCATCAATAATCAGTTGGATCCCTTAAAAGATCACATCAAGTGTTGGCGGATTACCTTAAACAATTTGTTTCAAAAATTTTCGAATAAGGACGATTGGCTCGAATTAGCCATTTCTTCTTACAATAATTTTATTGTAAGAAAATTTGTGGACACTTGTCAGTGTCCACGAAGGTGCAAAGTGTACGACCTATGAATTAGTTCTTGGTAAATTAAATCGTCAATCATAAAAAACCACTAGCAAGGCAGGAGGAATTGCAAACTTATGAAGATTACCTAACGAATTTTATAACAAAATTATATGAAATGATAATTTAAGCGAGACAACATTTAATTGCCGTTAAGTAAAAGTCAAAAATATATCATGATCGAAAAGTTAATCCATTAGAAGTCAAAACTGGGGATAACAACTTTTTATTAATTGGAGAAGAGCCTAGAACAAAATTTGAGAATCAATATAAAGGGCCTTATGAGCTTGCCTTGTGGAGACAAACCCTCATCATTTTAATTTCAGATGGATGATATCCACTTTCAGCGTATAGATTCTCTTATAGTCATTTTCATGCATCAAATTAATCTGCTTATGTTATGGCGATATTTATTTCACGCGGAAATTTTCGAAAGAAATGACAGTGATATTCCTATATGGGCACAAAACCTATGAAGCATAAAATCAACTGGAGATATAATCCTCAAAATTAAAACCATCTTCTACACTAACTTTTGTTTTCTTTTTGCAGGCTTCCGAGAAGCACAATGAATCAAGAACTCCAAATTTCACCTGGTATCTTCTTCATATTATTCCTAGTGAACCCATCTAATGCGAAACATTTGTACATCGATTCTCTTTTCTCGTACTCATTAGGCGTCTATTTTGAGCCTATTACTGATATTCAAATCCTTTCCAAGGAATATAATTTTTTATCTTATTTAGATACGTTTGAATTATATCGTTTCAAGCATCAGTTAATTGAGAACTTTAACAAATTCACCACAGTATCTGTAATGTGATCTGACATTTGCAATGCGAGTAGTCACAAAATCGATATCAATACAATAACTTATTTTCTACAAGCAATTGGACCAAATTCTAATCAAACACTTAAGATTAACAGTTCTTCATCAAAAATGATCTATTTTTAGGAAACTTTCAGAACAAAATTGAAAAAATAGAGAAAAGTCAAGAAATTTCTCTTTATTTACTCGAACATAATTTATTTCTCATCCCTAATTTAATCTCTCCAAAAATTACAAAACTTTCTAAAATTATCTCTAGGGTAAAATAATTCAACAAATGTGTTCATTTTAACGCCAAGTTTAATAACTATTGACTATTGACTCCTATACCTTTCTTTTACGACACCTCTGAGAAGCCCTCACGAATACAGTAACAAACTCATAGTACCCTATACTCTTATCTGACTCTTACCTTACATTTAAACTAAATCCCTCTACTTTTGTTTTCTATAACATTCTTCCGTTTTCAAAAAGTAAGAATCCATCCTGGAGCACACCACGTATTCGGTATTTTTTCTTATAGCCCTCAATAGTAAATTTTGTTTACCTACCCTGGAGGACCGAATGAACAGAACAGATACGCTACAGCGTATCTTTATAGTATCCACATCGTATCCTCTCCGTATCATGCAAGAAAAACTCATTAAAAAGGGAAGATGAACATTTAACTTATTGTAATTCGGATTCTACGTGAAATTTTGCGTTAGAAGGTCACGGAGTAATTGCAATAGTTTTTCTTGCAATGATAAAAACTTTAGAAAAATATAATACCTATCGACAACGTGGGTTGAAGACGACTTCAAGCGTCCATAATCAAGCATCCATAATCGTTTAAGCAGTACAATACAATTGTGTCTATTGCTTTAATCTAGTATTTATGACGATCCTTCTACCATACGTTCGAACGCTGACATGTACTATACGGAAACCTCTAGGGATTGCTTAGCCAATCATGTCTTTTTTTTAACCCGGGAGGATGGAAAGTCAAATCGGATTAGTATTATATCCATTGTCCTTATTGATGTTATTAGGGTCTGATAACACATTAGGACATGGTGCTTACAGAAAACCCACCCATAAAAATAGATACCTACATGCCTCCTCCCACTACCACCCATCTCAAAAGCAATCGGTCATCAACTCCCTTGTATACAAAGCTGTAAGAAAATACAATCAAAGAAATAAGTCAACAGAACCTACTAAAGAAAGAGAGAAAAAAATGACCACCATTCCACCTTACCTCTAGAAAATATAGGAATAATTCTCAACAAACACAACATGCAAACCATATTTGAAACATCTGCCAAAATGGGGCAACTTCTAAACAACCCTAAAGATAAAAAGGCACCTCTCAGTGATCCAAGAGTATATAAAATCCCTTGCTCTTGTGGCAAAGTCTATATCACGCAATCAGCACTAGCTGAGCATCATGTCGAAACATCACATAGCATTTTATTTGACAAAACAACCGTCACGGCAAAAACATACAATATTTTTTCAATAAAACATAGAGAAGCAATGGAAATCTTAAAACACCCTAATAGCATCATTAAGGACAATGGATATAATATTAATCCGATTTGGCTCGCCGTCCTCATGGTTTAAAAAAAAGACTTCATTGGCCAATCAAGTTCGACCAGTCTCCATGGTGGGCTGGTCTGGCCAATCACAGGCTTTGAAGAGAGTATATATGAGAACAACATGACCTGAAACTGAAGTTTCAGGTTAGTCCTGTAGAAGTGAACTGCAATGCTCACGAAACGTCGGCAAGATTCGTAGTTTTGCACACGATTGAGACCCAAAACACGTCTTTTTATTATAATGAATCATCCTGGAAGCATCAAATCTATTATATAGTATAATTCTATACAAAATTCTTGAATGTTTATTTTAAAAAAAACTGTCTACATGAAAATATAAATTTTTTTCAATGTTAAACTTTCAACCAAATATTGGATCGGTCAGAAAGTTCTTTCGGGTTTTTTAATAAACCTTAAAAGTTAAAATTAAATATAAAGAAGAATACTTAATTAATTGTATATGCGCTATTGTTTTCTATAACTTGTCGCCATTTTGTTGGTAGCTGCATAGTTCCATTGTTGTTGAACTGGTCGGGTTTTTAGCAAAAGTGTCATTAAGGTGATTTTTGATACCCTCCAAAGATTGAAAGGTTTTTCCTTGTAAACTATTTTCAAGTGATCGAAACACATGATATTCGAAAGGAGCAATGTTGGGCGAATATGCTGGATGAGGTAAGACATCCCAACCAATTCGGAGCAACTGTTTCCGAGTGACCAAAGATGTACGTGGTCTGGCATCCACCAAATACACAGCATACTCTTCTTATGATGAAGGACAGCCTTTGGTTGCGGTAATGGAGTTTTATTCATCTTTCTCCATGGTTATTTTTGTACATCATTAAAGTAAATGATCCATGTTTCGTTACCCATCACTAAGCGTTTAAAAAATGGTTCATTTTCATCGCGTTTGTAGAGAAAATCGCAGATGGAAATGCGTTCTATAAGATTCTTTTCACTCAATCGATGAGGCACCCACACATCATATCGAATTATGTACCCAACTTTTTGCAAATGGATTATAACTGACGACTTAGATACCTGAAGAAGTTCAGCAATCTCTTGTGTGGTAATTCGTGAATTGTTTTCAATTAAGGGTCTGATTTGGTAGTCATCAATTGTGGACGGTCGTCTTGTACTTGGGGCATTCTTCAAAGAAAAGTCTCCCTTTCGCAATTTCGCAAACGACTTTTCACACGTACGATCATTAACAGAATTTTTTCCGTATAGCGCACAAATTTTTTTTTGAGTGTGGGATGCATTTTTACCCTTGCAGTAATAGAACAACATTAAATGTCGAAAATGTACAGTTAGGTCTTCCATTTCAGAAACTCACTATTTGTGTATCACTTAACCACTCTGCATGATTCCGTATTTAATATGCTCTTTTTAAAAAGAGGTTGGGAGCAAAATCGGGGAAATAGCGTGAGCTCTAAAGTATTAAAGCGATTTTTAACGTATTGAGTTATTACTAAACTATACTGTTGCAAAGCAACTCATGTTCCGACAACTTCGCAAACTTTGTTAAAATTTGTCATCAGGAAACATACACAACTATATCTAAGCTCTTAATGTTACTTCCAATGACCCGCTCCACCCACACCCTTTTATCAACAGTAATTTTTTTCAGTGTATTAGTTTCGTCTATACGTTTTTTCATGGTCAATCTAGTTCCGCGATGAATTTCGAGAGGTATAACAGAAATTGATTTTATATTCTTTAGTTAATCACCATTTATTACATGTGGCTACAATTTATACTGTTTATCTAAGTATAACAGCACTAACTTTTCAGGAACAGTGTTGAAACACAGTAAAATGTACGCCGTGAGTTATTATTAATAATTAATTGTGTTTGTTACTGTCTAAATCAGAAACTGGTGGATGATAATTAACTGTATTTCCTTGTGAGATGGGTTCGTTCATTCCAAATTCCACCATTTCTGCTGCAGACATTTCGATATGAACAGGAGGAATCACACTTATGTCTATCTTGATTACTTTCAATGAATCATCAAATATTGGTCGAAGATAACCACGATCGAATCTTCCAATGATCAAACGATCCCTTAGTACTATAGGCATAGATCCTACTATCATTCGAAAATCATGAGGTGCTGCTTCGTAAAATAAACACTGATGAAAAACCACGACAGGATAACAGGGTCCGTATGGAAGTCCCGAAAATCCGGGCTGCTCGTATGGGCCAGAACGTATAACACGCATAGGCGCAATCACATGACTGCCAGTTGAAACTGGCGTTCTTTCGACCATTCTCTGTCCGTCTTCGTTTTCTGCTGTTTTCGTTATGCGAACTTGATCCTGTGAGAAAAAAAACGGATTTTAATACTTGAAATATCAATGAGAAAGGCGTAAGAAAAGCGTAAGAAAGGCGTGCAAGAAAGGTACATACAATTTTCTTTGGCAAAAACGAATATTTAAAAAATTTAATAAAATTTAGCAGCCAGGTAAAGCATTTAAAAATTAAACGTGAATATTGTCTGAAAGCCTCCAGGCGACTCCAGGTTCCAGGGGAATTGTAGCAACAATTTTATCAATTATACGGTACCCGAACTGCTTCCGATTCCGAGACGCAAAGTTAAATCCGTAACAAGAGATAGAAACAAAGTTTAATAATTAAAATATTAATAAAAACGATTAAATAAGAAATTTTTTATAAATTATACGGTACCCAAATTGTGTTTATTTTCGGCCTGTGTACTTAATTCTGTGAGAAGAAATACAAA
Source organism: Andricus coriarius (assembly GCA_932066315.1). Lineage (NCBI taxonomy): Eukaryota > Metazoa > Arthropoda > Insecta > Hymenoptera > Cynipidae > Andricus > Andricus coriarius. The sequence goes on along the minus strand of CAKNWT010024729.1, from coordinate 485 downwards.
CGTGTTTTAATATTAATAATATGAATATGATCGATTCAACAAAGACATTTTTAATCATTGAGACGGCATGAAATTTGGCAAATTTTCTTCATTCAGGAAAACCTTGTAACTTGTGGTAATTATATTACAAAAATTACTTCCGTTGTCTTTTTTGGGAGGTAACAGGTTTTTTCTGCGCGCGATCGCTCACCGCTTTTTACCACGCGCGCTGCGTAGTGAGCGAGCGCGCGCTCAGCCAACCCTGTAACCACAAAAAGTCTGTGAAGAAAGTTTTTTTTTTCAATATAATTACTAAGGTGGTCCAAAAAAATTATTTTTTTGATTTTTTAAAGTCTCACCCTGATATTTTTAGATTTTTAGAAAAATGTTTAGAGGTAGGGCACGGCCTTTGAAGTACCTCAAAGCGTTAAAAATTCAGTAAGTCCTTGCATTTTAAAAAGAATCGTACAAACTTTACAACGATGATGTAAAACTACCATGTGAGC
>CAKNWT010024249.1:0-12432 GCA_932066315.1 Andricus coriarius | reverse complement strand
ATTTTTCAGTTTAAACAATTTTTTATCACATTTAAATTTAAATTCAGTTTCGCGCGTTTCCTCATCAGTGGTTTCAATGAAAAGTCATCTTTGTAAACGCTCATTACGTATACTGTCTTATTGTATCTCCATATTGTCAATTTTTGTTTCGTCCTTCCTAACCATTATAAAGATCTGTTATTCTATATTTTTAACAAATAGTTTTTAAAGTAAGTGAAGTCTCTTCAATTTTTTAAGACTTCTATAAAACAATTTTTAATGTATTCTAAATTTTTGACACAAATTTTGACTTGAATTCTTTCAAAATTGATATCGGTCTCTATGTTTTCTTTTCAATGTTTGTTTTACTCTTCGAAATTAATCTTATCTTAGGTACAAATTTATATGAATTATTCTTTTAATTTTTAATTTTTTCTGTTTAATATTGCTGACTTGAAGTATTACTGTATTTAGGTATATAAAAACCTTTTGAAAAAGGTACGCAATTGTACCAAAACGTACGTAAAGGATGGAGAAAGGAGTTTTTAATTGATAAATTTTGAGTTGGAAAGATGTTTTTGGCTCATTTTTTATTTAAATTTTATGTGGACCGTAAGACATAAAAAATTCACAATTTAAAATTCTTAAACATCGTCGGTCGAAGAAAAGGATTGATTTGTTACTTACCAAATCATTACAATATTGAACGTTGCTCAGCTGCAGCAGTGCCCGTTGAATAGTTAAAAAATATCAGTAATTTTTTTATTATTTTTACAATACATAAATAAAGAGGAATACATAATGTGACATATCTATTCCAACAAAAAACGAGAAATGATAAAAATGTATTAACTTGTTTTTAAACATTTGTCAATTTCTACTAAAGTCGTGAGCTTAATAATTTTTAATATTTCCGCATTGAAGTTCTGTGCAGCTTTTCCACAAAATTTAGTGTGCAATAAAACTGTTTAACTCTAAAATATGCGTACCAAAAAGCTATTCCTAATCTCTCCCAGAGTTATTAAAAAGCACCAGTAAACTTTTTATTATTTTTACATTATACAAAAAAAAAGAAATACATATTGTGACATATCTTTTCCAAAAAAGAAGCAAGGCTGCTCTCAGAAGAAAACTAAAAACCACAAAGGTGTGTACTCTTTAATATTTGAAATTATAATCAATTTTACTGCAGATTACAGTTGATAATGAAACACACAGTAGATAATTATCAATTGAAAATACTAATGTATCGAGATGTTCTGGAAAATAGAAATTTCTGGTACGAGTTGCTTCAAACTATGGGTTTGGCTATTTGTACCGCAATTCCAATACAACTCAGTCGGCATGAATCTCTAAAGATGTCATTAGAACGTTTTATTTCCGACCAACTAACGTTCTAAAAACTTTCATTGTCTCAAATACGTCTTAAAAACGTTTTTGGCTCTTAACGATATTGGACGTTTTTATAATGTAATTTGGCCAAACATAGGACGTTTTTTAATAATATTTAGGACTGATTTTTTGTTGTTGAAAATTCTGTACCTTAATTGTATTATTTTGGAAATAATCGAACAAATTGTTTTGAATACTGTTGTATACAAATTTAAGGTAAACGTAAGTGTGTATATCAACCATATTAAATTTAATAAAAAAATTTCAGACCCTCAGTTGACTAGATTTGGTATCACCGAGCCTCCTTAATATTGTTAAAAAAATCTACTAGGATGAAGTACTTGGTTATTGTTCAATTCGCTTTCATTGTTTGTAAGTCAATTTAAGTTAATATTAAATTATTAGCAAAACAGATTATCAAGATATAAATTAATTGTATTTACACTTATACACTGTAGGTTCCTCAACCAACATCTCAGCCCAAGAGTTCCAAACACCTGGACCCGAAACAGTACAAAAAATGTTTAATATATCTCCGGTCGAATTCTTACTGCAATGCGAACACAGAGGAGTACTTAAGGCAGTTCTTTATCAACATTATTCTGCTATTCTAATGGCATATTCCTTAGCAAACGGCTTAGTGGAGAGAGCAAAAAAATTACTGAGAGTTGACGACAATGTCTGGAACGAACTAATTGCTAATCAGTGTCTTGAAAATACTGATCTTAAAACTCTGGGTAAAGATAACACTGCTGGAATAAACGGATGTTTTGATGAAAAAATTCAATTGAAGGAAAAACAGATAACTGATTTTACAACTGCACTATGTGCAGAATACTGTGCTGCAGTGAAAAAATTGTAAGTTGTATTTGGTACCTAATTATTTATATACATAAATGCATATTATATGCAAGGCATTGATTATATTCTTTTTATTCTTAGGGCTAAAGAGAAGTACGAGGAGGGCAATTAGTAATACAGAACATTCATCACAGATGCAGTCAATTGAATAATTTTTTTTGGTGGAGGGAATTATTAGTCAACATAAAAATCTACATCAAATATAACTTGATACATGATATTTTTAGTATCATATCAAAATAATTATGTTTATTATATTTATAATCAGAAAATGGATTTCGTGAATTATGTTATATAAAAACTGTAAAGTGTGAATTTTTCTGTTGATTTTACATTTTCAAGATTTTAGCTTGTAAACGGAAATATTGCTGAAATTAATTCCGACAAAATTTAGTATAGAATAAAACTGTATGCATCTAAAAATCTATGAAAACTAAAAAAAACTTTTCCTAATATCTTCCAGCCTTTTCATAAAGTGACAGCTAGTTTTTTATTATATTTACATTCGTGATACGAGGTTTCAAAATTAAAACCAAATTTATTAACTCGTTTAAAGAAAATTACCAATCTCTTCCGAAGTCTTGAGCTAATTCATTTTATATAATTTTTCATTGGATTTCTGTGTATCTTTTCGATTAAATTTAGGATGCAATAAAACTATATGCCTTTAAAAATGTATACAAACGGAAAAATGTTTCTTAATATCTTCCAGCCTTAAAAAAAATTCCTAATCTCGAACAAAGTCGTGAGTTTAACCTTTTTTATTTAAATTACTGCATTCGAGTTCTGACCATCTTTACGATAAAATTTAATTTGCAATAAAACTTTATGCCTCTCAAAAATGTATGCATACTAAAAAAATTTTCTTAATATCTTTCAGCGTTCTTAAAAAGTCTCAGCTATTTTTGTATTATTTGTACATTATTCGACATTCGAGGTTTCATAAATAACCAAAATTATGAAGTTGTTAAAAAAATTCCTATTCTCCATCGAAATCGTTAGTTTAATCTTTTTTTTAAGTTGCTGCATTCGAGTTTTGTGCATCTTTCCTATGCAAACTAAAAAGTATTTCCTAATCTCTTCTAGGATTATTAAAAAGTTTAAGTAGTTTTTTATTATTATTACACTATATAAATACAGACAGTCCAATGCATATTGTGATATACTCGTGTTTAAAAATGGCGAAAAAGATGTTTAATTTTGTGGATCAACAATATAAATTTTAAAAATAAAAAATGCCTTGATATTGGAATGTTTTATTTGTGTTCCTTTATAATATATTGATTTTTTTTACTTTGAGTTTATGTAGCAGAATAACTCATTTCCACGAACCTCATAAATTTGAAATAAATTAGACAGTCTTGCCAATCATTATAGGTACTAATTATGTCCAATTATTTCCATACATAAAAGCTTTTACAGTTTTTTTTAAAGATGAATTTTACATTTTCCACATAAAAAAATTGTCAAAACACCAACAATATTTTGGGCTCCTAAAATTTATTTTAGGTTCTATCAAAACTTATAAACCTAGAGCGGACATAAACGAAAATTAAACATCTTGAAATAGAATGAAAATATCCGGGGCAGCTACATTTTTATTCTGGTTTCCTAGTGGTCTTTTTGAAAAAATTCATTTAATAGCTTAGGAATGATCAAAAAGCAAAACAAAGTTAAAAAATCTTAATAATTAAAAGTTTATAAGAAAACTTGGTAAATTACTTCCAGATTTTCAATTCAATTGAATCAAAAAATAAAATCATTTGCCATCAGTGAAATAAATTTCTCTTGATTCTAAAAAATTGTTTGGTACAAAGAAATTGCTTTTTCTCCCCTAAAATTTTTTCTTTAATTTAAATTCATTTTCTTTACTTCAAAGTTATTTTTAGTTCAATACAAATTTATGTTTGAAAAACGGTTTCCTTAATTCAAGAGAAAAATATTCTTCTTTGGGTGGACATTTTTTCTTGTACGTTCTTTAAAATTAAATAAGAAATCTTTTGACCTCTACAAATTATTGTTTTATTTTTCGGACCCTAAATTTTTCATTTTTTAAAAAGCTTTAAGAATTAAGAAGGCTTGATCGTGAATATGATAAAATATTGTAAATTAAGGAAAAATAAATTTGGGCTAAAATCACAAAAAAAACTTTTAGGTTAATGTATTTTAGGTTGAGGATAAGAACTAGAAACACGGTTTCCATTTATTGAATAAAAATATATTTTGGTACAAATAGACATATTTTGAGGAAAATTAAAATAGTGTATACAGTAATCTGCATTTTCGAGAAGCGACCACATTAAAATAAGTTGAAAAATTATTAATTCGTGAAGATTGATCAAGTGGATTAGTAGAAAAATGTTTCTTTAGACATCTACTTAAAGCTATAAAATAACTCTTTTGACCTCTGAAAATTATTATCAGAAGTTTTCAAACTGAAACTTCCTAGTTTTTAAAACTCTATACAATTTAAGAAGACTTCATCGCTAATATGATAAAATATTTCATTGTCTGCATTTCAGTTATTCAAGTTAATAATATATTTGCATACAGATTTTTCTATATAGTCAAGAGAAAATAAGCGATCTAACAGTATTTTTTTAATTGGAACTTTCCTGTGGTTAAGAGAATATGGAATTCAAATTTTTTAAAATTATTGTTGCTGAAAAAAGTCTCTTAACCAAATTCGTCTAACCTAAATACATTCTTAAGTTTCTTACTGAACAAATTAAATTATTAATTGTAAAGTTCTGGGGATCTTTGTTTAATTGATTATTATTGTATATATTAGTTAAAAAAAACTTAAATTTCAAAAACACCTGAAGTTTGCATACTTTAAAAAATGGAAGAGAATCAAACCTCTGACCAACCATGAACACAGGTTTCCCCACAACATTAGTTTCCAGATATTGACAGAAAATTACGCCCTGTACTTTTTTATAATTGGATGGGAAACAATTCATAAACAATTTTCACAGTCAGTATAAGGTTATAATACAAATTCTAAATCAAGCGAATAGCAGATAACAAGAAGAGTATAATATTTCCACAAGTTTTATCGCTACACGACAGAATTAACCTACTTTAGTTATTTAACAATTTACACCTAGACTTATCGACTAAATACTAGCAGTTTAAATACCAAGTTCGTTCATACCATTTAGCACACATCCTCGCTCACCAGGATAGGAAGCAAACTTTTAAGACCGTTACTAGATAGTGTTCACAAAGTTTCCAGTATGAAATACTCGATTGCTGTTCAATGCACTAGCATCGTTTATAACTAAATAAAGTGCATATTAATTCATTAACAAGCTATATTAGAAAGCTATTAATAAAGTTTTAACAGTCCAACACCGTAGGGTTCTCAATCTGCATTATAACCCAGAAATACAAACCACCTTCAGGAAAAGTAATACAAAAAAATTGAATTTATCCATGCCAGAATTAACTAAAAATGCCAAACACACAGCGGAGTAGTTGAAGAATTAAGAAAAGACCATTATATTTCTAGTAAAATCGCACACGCTTTGCCAGATGACTTAGTGAAGACAGAAAAAAAATTACCGAAAGTTGAAAAAGCAGTTGGAACGAACTTATTAGGGATCGGTGTCTTGAAGATGTTGGTCTTAAAGTTGTGAATGATGATAATGTTGATGAAATCAATGAATGTTTTGATGAAGAAAATCAATTGAAGGAGCGAAGAAAAGGGATTTCGCAAATGCACTATTTAAAGAATACTGTGCTGCAGTGAGAACATTGCAAGTAGCAAGAAGTATATTGTTAAATAATTATTTATATTTTCATATGCATATAATTGGCAAGGCAATTATTATAATCTTTTTATTATCAGGGCCAAGGAAAAGTACGAGAAGGGCAACAACTAATACAGAAGATAACTCGAAGGAAGAGTTAATTTTTTTCCCCTTCTTCATTATAACAAGCTGGTAGTGTTTATTTATATTTTACTTACGACTGCAAATTTTTTCGACTAAGATAGAACATTATCTATATTTAACGTTTCAGGAAGGTCAGTTTAGTAATTATAAGCAAATGTTATTCACATAGTAAACTCGACTGTTAACAACCAATGTTTCCATTTTTCTACACAATTTATTGTGATAAAAATATGCGGGAAAAAAAGAACGCATAAAATGTGTATGAATTAACTATGAGTGTTTTGTAAATAATTATTAAATCTACTTACGCCTTTTCTTTAAAAAATTGATATAAACTGGATTATTTCTGTCTGAAAAAAGTGGTGTAAAGAAATGTTTCGAAAATCTCGCACTGATTTTTAATAATAATGTCAATCTTAAAAATAATAAAACTTAATTTCATCCAATAAAAAAATTATTCGTTTTTGTTATGTATTCAATACCTAGGGGTTCATCATTCGAATTTTGCGTGTACACCAGATATGTAGATTCAAAATATTTCAGAAGATTTCTTTGGGGTTTGAAAAGTTTAAAAACATTTCAACGTTTTCGAAGTATTTCTATAAATGTTGAGGGATTTAAAGGATTACAAAGAATATTATGGGATGTCAAGGAATTTATTTCAAACTCAACCCAAGAACAACAACGTGAACGTTCAGAACACTGCTAACAACGTGGGGTGGGATCCAACCCAACTTAATACTTTCTGTTATTTGTGATGAATTAAAAATTTCAAATGGGAGAAATGGTTGGTAATCCATTTCAGAGTAATAAAATATTGCTTTTCAATGAAAATTTTTATTACAAATAATGCTTGGTAGCAAATAACACTAGGAACAAATCTCTTCATGAACGAACAAAATCAAATACAAAACTTTTTTGGGAAAAAGCTCTTGAAAATCATGTTTCTCAATCGAATTATTCTGAAAGGTCATCAGCATTCAGGCAGCTATAGCAAATCACCTTTTTATGCTCACCACATAAACATTTACCATATTTTTCGCAAAATGAATAGCCTTTCCTGTCCTTCTTGACCTGCAAAGGCTAGAACAAGACTGGATTTGAGGGTACTGGGAAGGAGAAGGTGATAAGAAATATTCACGCATGCCCAGCTTCAAGTAATCAGAGCTTGGGTGGTATTCCACCCATACATTGTTGTTCTTGGGTTAAGAGTTACAATTTTTTTACTCAAAGCTTTATGAGTTCATGACTTCATGAGCTTTCAGAAAAAATGAGGGTTTTCAAAAAATTTTGCAAGTTTTAAAACGTTTTAAAATATTTCAATAGTGGTCAAACCCTCATTTAATACTAATATTAATACTAATATATTAATACTAATATTATTAAACAGATGTTTGATTTCTTTTAGTAAATTGCTATAAGATTTAACCAACTTATATACAAAAAGTATGCCCTAATAAATAGTTGACAAATTGAAAAGTATTGCAAAACGCAATACAAAATCGGGTCTAAGATCTACCCAATCCCCTCCTTCCTCATTCCAAGACAACGTAATATTTTCACCAACTTCCTCTGCCTGCTAAGAATGTTACATAATTTGTGGATGGACCCTTAGGAAGTGAGAAAATGAACCCGATGGGAGTAAATCTGTTCTTGAAAAACGAACCGGCAGCTTTTATAATTGATTTTTACGAGCCATAGTAACTTTGGGCCTCTACTTACTTTATCGTCCGAGGACCCCGACCCCAACGCGGGTCTGTGCCTCTCAAGAAGCGTTCATTTATTTTTTACAATACATACACCTGGAACGTGTTTCTTAAAGTTATTCCTGAAGTGAGAAGGACATTTTAAGAGGAAGTGAGAGCTTTCAAAAAAAATTCTGCCTAAAGCAACCAGAATTACGGTTATTTCAACCAGAATAGAATGTTAAACATACCCTTATTATTAATTCTGGTTAAAGGTTCTAGAAATGTCTGGTTTGCCATTTTCTGGTTGTTTTCATTAGTTTCTCTGTTAAATTTAAACAGAATTTATGTTAAGAAATCACCAGAATAAACGTAACCATAGATATTCTCGTAAACTTAACCACATGCGCTGATAAGCTTAATACCCAAGAAGACGAATTTTCAACAAAATATATGAATTTTCTACCAAATAGTTGAATTTTTACCAAGTACTAGAATTTGGAACTAAACGTGATGAATCCGATCTAAAAATATAATAGTAGACTTTTAAATCAAAAAAATTAACTTTCAACCAAAAACAGTTGGATTTTATTACTAGGATTTAATAATTCAGTTCGCATTAAAGGAAGAAGCGAGAAAATAGGGAAAAAGGTAAGTTTCTTCAAAACAGGAGGAAAAAGAAGAATTAATTGAAAGAAAAGAAAGAGTGTGAAGTCTGAAATATGAACGTTATTTTCAAACTTATTAAGTTATTAGAGAGCGTCCATAAACCACGTGGACAGTTTTTCTTTTCTTTATATCGTTGAAACCTTTTTAGCCTTATCACAATTTAATTTGTGTCTTAATTTAAACAAAAGAAAAATGGTCCACTTTTTTTATGGGCGCTCCCTTATTGATATGTACTGTTGCAGGGCCATTTTTCGATATATTCGCAATATTTGTTACAATTTATTACCAGGACACGTACGAAATGTTATCTAAGTTTGTAACGTTATTACTACTCACCCCCTCTCCTTCTGTGTTACAAATCCTAATTTTTGGCATGACCCCCTTTACCCCTCAAATTGGTAACGTAGTTTATGGGCGACCTCTTACAAGAAATAATAACCAGTATAGTTTTCATCAGAATAAATCAACAATAGTCAATCAACAAGAATTTTCTAGTCATATTAATTAAAATTTCTGATTCAAATACAGTAGGCTCTCCCAAAGTGCCTTTTCTACAAAGCGCCTTTTCTCACCAAGTGCCTCTTCCTTTCATTACCTCTAAGTTCGGTAAGCGCCTGGAGCGTGACATTAGATGCGCGTGCGCGAGACGATATTCGAAAAATCCGCCAATGCGTTTCAGAGATGTTTCCCGCCAAGATTTCGGGGCGAGGCTTAACTAAGCGGGCGCTTAGTGAGAGTCTACGGTAAGCAGAAAAATTTCAACCAGACGAGTCCAGTCACTTTAACCAAAACTTTTTTTTTAATAATCGAGAGAAACTGGTGTTACAGAAGGCAAATGGTGCAGTTGCGAATAACTATGGTCGATTTGCTTTATCTTGGGGGAAAGGAATAAGAAACGAATGCGTCAAGTTAGAAATTGACCATCGTCCAATATAATAAGTGCGCGCATGTCCGTTATATATTACCCTTCGTCTTTAATATATCGTTAGCTTCAGTTAGCAAAAGTACGACTATGAAGGTACATCCATCAATGCACGGAGTGATCAGTGGTCAGTGGTCAGTGGTCACTCACTACTCACTCACTACTCGCTAATTTTGAATAGACGCTCATTTGCGAAGGAACTTAAGTCACTGTCATCCCCATTCGTACCAAATATAAATACTCTACGTGTGGGTTCCAGTGATATTTCATCCACGTCATTCATCAACCCCATCATTTCTGATAAGAATAATCAAGATTTTAATAGCATTGCGCACTTCTAGTTCTATCAATCATTATTAAACTTATCCTTATGCTCCGCACTCAATACTAAAGGGTACACTTTGATTCATCTATATTCCTTTTGTTATAAAACACAAGGTTCTGAACGGTTTTGACATAGTCTAACTATCAAGTTTATCTATACAAAATGTTCAATATATTAATGAAAATATTTCCTTCTGTTTCAGGTGAGTTTGTATTACATTTGCTGATACTCTATGGCTAATTCTTTTCTTCGACGAGTGAGTAAAATGATTTGTACATGTGTGCATTTCCTCATATTAAAGAAATTGAAAATTTTATTATTCCATAATAACAAATTTATAAATAATTAGAAGTGCTGTGTGTTTCTACCAATTAATCTTTTAATAAATGCCAAACAAACAAAAACGGTTAACCCTTAAAGCACACTTAAGGTCACTGTGACCCCACGTATTTTCTGATTGTCTACGTTTGTTTTCAAATACTTTTTCAAATAGTTACATTATCACTGACGCTTTGGAAATATGTTATTCCTATTTTTTATTGTTTCAACATCACTCATGATTTTTTTCGAACCGAGAAAATCGTTTACTTTTGATCTGACTGCTATCTTAAGTCGATTGGGTCAGTGAGACCCCATGTGTCCTTTATGGAATTATTTTCAGGTGTGTGCTTTAAGGGTTAAATACGAATCTACACGTTGCATGCGTGTCTTAGAACCCAATTTTAATTAGACTTTTTAAAAAACAAAAAAATTCTATCTTATTTGTATTGTGTTTGAAATAAACACTAACTTTATTAATATTCTCAAAAATCTTTTAAAGAAAAAAACCTATTAGAGACACTATAAGCTCAAGATTCGTTCCAATTTGCAGGATTTTTTTGTATTATTTCTTTTCTTACTTGGAAAGTGTAATAATTTGAATAGATGGATTCAGAATAAAACACAAATACTTTTTCCAACATTATATATACCAAGGTTTTTTGTTGTACCGTTGCTTGACGTGCTTTAAGACCCAATTTTAATTAGTCTTTTTTGGGATAAGAAACGCTATCTTATTTTTTCATCAGGAGCTCTTGCATATAAAAATTTCAGGTTCAAAAGATCCTTAGGGAATACTTATCGACTGGTGGGTATGTGAAGGGCAGTATAGTTTTTTGAAAGAAGGGTTATTGGATGCGTCTTGGAGGTAAGACTAGCATATTTTCTTTACTGCCAGCCCGTAAAGTACTCAAAAACAGTACGCAAACCGATTCGTCTGAGCGCGTTCTTTCCTCGATATTTTTACGACACCTGCCTGTCTCTCGGTCAGAGGTCAAATCGATTTCGGTCAGAATTGGGATAAGGTTTATAGGCCCATCCTCAAAGGCGTATTTCAAAATAATACCTTTTTGTCTCAAACTTCAATTTTTTCTGGAGAAGGATCCAATCATAAACTCCGCCAGAACCTATAGTTATTATAAGTCAAGAAAGTTAGGAAATATTATCAGAAAATGAAATAATGGCACTTCCCAATAGAATATATTTTTGTAATCTGCATAATTCCCAAATTTAATTTAAGCCCCTTAAAGCTAAGTTGTTTACGGTTGCTCATGTGTCTAAACGGTACAGTAGTTCAATTTTAGCTGAAAAGGGGATTTTTTCGAAAAAGGGGAATTAACAGGGGATTTAATTTATTATTACAAACTTTTAATATCGCATTTTTCTAGGTGGGAATTCCAATATTTGGTTGAAAATTAACTTTTTTGTTAAAAATTCATAATTTTCGGTAGAAAATTCAACTGTTTTGTTAAAAATTGGTCTTTTTGACTTAAAAATTCAATAATTTGATATAAATTTTCTTTCTTTCTTGACTTATATATATCTGTTTTAGTCTGAAAATTCAACTATTTTTCAGAAAATCATCTTTTTGGGTATTTGACAATTCAACATTTTGGGCGGCAGTTTAATCTTTTTTGGATAAAAAGGCAATTGGTTGGTTGAATATTAATCTATTTTCGTGGAGGATTCAACCATTTTAATACAAATTCGTCTTGTTTATATAAATTCAACTGTTTTCTAATTTAAACTTAAAATCCTTTTTAGTTGAAAAATCAAATATTTCATTTCTCGTTCAGAAGTCATCTCTTTTTAGTTAAAAATTGAAGTACTTGGCTAAAAGTTAAACTGCTTTGATGAAAAGGTTTTGTTTTTTGGTTGAAGATTCATCATTTTAGTTGAAAATACAAGAAAACCGCTCACAGTAGAACTACTTTTTCAAAATATATTTTTGTTAGTTGAAGATACTGGTTGAAAATCAAATTTCTTGTTGAAAAAACAACTAATTGGCTCTAAGTTAAACTACTTTGTTAAAAATATATTTTGCTCGGTTAAAGATTCTAGTTAAAAATTAACTTTTTTGTTGAAAATTCAACTATTTGGTTGATTTTTTTCTTCCTGGACTAAAATATCTTTTTCGGTTGAATATTCGTCTTTTTGATTCAAAAGTTAATCTTTTTTAGCAGAAACTCAATCTTTTTTAGTTGAAAATGCAACTTTTGGGTTAAAACTGCAGATTTTTTGGTAAAAAATTCGACTGTTTGGATAAAAAATTCGTCTTTTTTTAATGAATTCAACTGCTTATAACTCAAAAAACTTTTTTGGTTGAAGTTTTAACTGTTTGGTTAGAATTGAACTTTTTTGTTGAAAATTCATTTTTTTTTT